>JZKD02S1695554.1:649786-679802 GCA_000966675.3 Picea glauca | reverse complement strand
AGGAATTGGGAAAGAAGCAGGAGAACAACAAGTTGTACTGTGACAGTCAGAGTGCCATTCACCTTGTAAAGAACTCAGCCTTCCATTCAAAGACTAAGCATATACAGTTGAGGTAACACTTCATACGATCCGTCTTGGAAGATGGACAATTGAAGTTGGAAAAGATACACACTAGCCAGAATCCTGCAGACATGTTAACAAAGGGAGTAACCAGGGAGAAACTGAGCTCTTGCTCAGTTTCAGTTGGTCTTCAAGATTGAAGATGAAGATGAGAAATTTTCCAGGTCCAAGAAGGTAAAAAGTCCAGCATATATAGTAGCGGTGGAGTTATTGAGATTAGTCTCCAAGTGGGAGATTGTTGGTTGTGGAGCTTGGTTATCTTCCTGATTCGGAGGTCCTTACTTTCAGCCGTGTTTATACCCCATGAAGTATTTACACCCTATAAGTATGTACACTCTTCCACGCGGGGGAGTGCAGAGGGGGGGTACCCCCTCTGCGGGGTCCGGGGGCAAGAGGGCCCCCAGTGGGGGTTCGGGGGCGAAGCCCTCGAAGCAAAAATTGACTTATAAAAGTATATTGTAATTTCATTGTAAATATGGACCGTTCATTATAAGGTCACAGATCTAAAGGTAGAGATTATGTTAGGGTTTTTTCCCTAGAAGGCAACCCTCTTTTATGAGGGAAATGTATTGTGGCTATGATTGATGGTGAATATTGTATTCTGAGAGAGGAGACTGTGAGAGAAAGAAGAGGAAGTTATAGCAGGTTTTGTTGTAGGTTGTATCCGTTCATTTTGCTGGATAATAATAAAGGAAGGACCTGGCAATTTCTCTAGTGGACGTAGCCCACACTGGGTGAACCACGTAAATCTGTGTCTCTCTTATATTGTGTGTCTTCTGTGTTTTGTTTCTGCATTTGTTTTGTTTTATTGCTCCGCGGTCCTGTTTTTCTAACACTAAGGGTTTCACACAATTACTTAAAAAGGGTGTGCCATTCATTTGGGAAGAACATGATCAACATTATTTCGATTGAATAAAGCACATTCTTACATCCACCCCGCTATTGAAACCCACAAATTATAATCAATATTTTACCTTGATTCTTGTGAAATCCATTACTACTATCAGAATAGTCTTAGTCCAAAAAGATGATGAAAATAATGAACATTTTATTTACTACCTCAGTAAAGGCTTAGTTGGCGTTGAACTTCATTATCTTTATGTCGAGAAGTTGGCACTGGCAGTATTTTTTGTTGCCCAACGATGATGACATTACATTATGATTCGAACTACTATCGTTATATACAACGCCAATCCTATGCAATATATCTTGTCATGTCAAATATTGGGAGGTCGCTACTCGAAATGGATTTTCTTATTACAAGAATTTGACCTCAAGTTCTCTACCCCAAAATACAAGAAATCCTTAGTCTTTGCATAATTAGTGAACGATCTTCCCTGAGTCATTGATGAATCAATGGTCCAAGATCCATTACCCGAAGAATCTTTGTTCCTTATCGACTCTTCTGACCCCTGGTATGTAGACATCCTGATTTCTCTCTAGATCCAACGCTTCCACCCTCAAATGTACAAATACGATCATCATCACATACACCATCAATCTCGACACTACCTCATCGTTGGTGATACACGTTTCCATCTTGGGGTATATATGGTGTTATACCGATGTGTCATCCATTCAGAAGTAGAAAAAAATCTTAATGATTGCAATTTAGGAGCATGTGGTAACCATCTTTCCGGATTAGCCACAGCCCAAAAATTCTTATAGGCAGGGTATTTTTGGCCCACAATATTTAAATATTGCATGAATGCAGTCCAAAAATTCCACTCGTGCCAAATTGTTTCTAAGAAAATTTGTGCACATCCCACTCCTATACATCCCTTTGTTGTAGTTGGCCCTTTTGCTAAAGGGAATTGAATTTACCACATGTAAACCCCCTACTATTGTTGGTCATAATTACATAATTGTGGCAGTTGATTATTTCACCAAATGGGAAGAAGCCATGCCCACATACTCTAATGATGCCAAAATTGCAACATTATTCGTATTCAATCATATTATCACAAGATTCAGTGTACCCAAGTCTATTGTGACCGATCATGGATCACATTTTTTTAATAGCATGATGACTGAGTTATCTACTCTTTTGCATTTTGACCAAGAGCACCCTTCTCCTTACTATCCACAAGAAAATGGTCAAGTTGACTCCATTAACAAGGTACTCAAAAATATTCTCCAAAGGATGATTGGAAAACATAAATCCAATTGACATATAATGTTATTCTCACCCTTATGGGCATATCAAACCTCTACCAAGACTTCCATGAGCTTCGCTCCCTTCCAACTTGTGTATGGCTTAGAGGCACTACTACCCATTGAATTTGAAATTCCTTTGCTTAAGCTAGCTATTGAACTCTTTCTCTATACCTCTGTTGATGAATAATGACTACTATACTTATGTCACCTTGATGAGTGACGTCGTGAGACCATCATGGATAAAAAATCCCGCCAAATGTGAGCAAAGTCACGATATGATCATAAAATTGACCCTTGAACTTTTTCAGAAGGTGACTTAGTGTTGGTCTACAACCAACATCGTGATAAAATGGGCATAGAAAAATGCAAACCCCTGTGGCATGGCCCCTATGTTGTAAAATGCGCTCTTCAAAAAGGAGCCTATGAGTTAGCTGATTAAAGGCAATATTCTTCTGTAGCCTTGTAATGGTATCTACTTGAAAACGTATTACGCATAAGCCTCACACTATCTATTTATTTTGTACCATATGTATTATAGTATGATATGGTTGTTTTTTTCTTCCTTGTATGTGATATTTTTTTTCAATATGCTTATCCTACTTAAATGCTTGAGCTACAAATGTCGTCGTTTCCCTCACCACATTTTGGATAAGTGGATGGAGCTAGTCACACCTCCCAGAATATCGCTTTCACTTCCTGGGTGATCCTTTCACCCACCAATGATATAGTCAGCAATGGGGGAATCTATCTAGGACTCGCAATGAACAATGTTACAGAATATGGTGTCGTCATTGAACTTCTAACTGAAGTATCTTATTTGGGCATATGCCACCTAATAGTACTCCTAGATTATGAGCTTGTCGTTTCACACCTTAACACGACTTATTCTATTTGACATCCTATCCTTTTTCGAAAATATTTAAGGATACAACTCTTGGAACAATCATTTCATTTGATCACTTATGAACATATACCAAGACAATTCAATTCTTTAGCTGACCCACTAGAAAATTTTGTGTTGAATTGGTATCTACTTCATTAAATTTTTTTATATTAAATAAGCATTGTATAAATCATTTAATCACATATATATAAGTAGAAATCACAAAGTCGTATTTCCATATATATAAAGTGTGTCTAAAAAATATTCAAAAATTGCATAACATAACAAAATTGGGCTTTTCGCCCATATGTACGCAACATAATGAGTAAAAATTCAATCATACTAAAGAACACTAGTCATCCTGAGGATACCTATGGTCATTATAACAAATTATTGCTTGCAAGACCTTCCATAGAAGGCCCCCAAACCGGTTCCCCACACCTACTACACTCATCTGCATACGCAAAGGTATATCATCCATATGTGGCACCGAAATGCCCACATTCAAATGCTCGATATTCTCCTTGAGATATTCTAAGAGATTTGCATCATCTTTCCCACCATGCATTCCTCTCCCAATATCGATTTGTTCACCTGACCTATTCAGTGGTGACATACTCGCTGGATGTGTTGGCACACAATCTTCCCATCACAAATTATATGTTATGTTACACACAAAAACATTTATATTTCAAAAAATCACAAAAACATTAAAAACACAAAACAAAAATATATATACTAAAAAAATTATCTTTATTACTGAACTAATCACTGAATCTTTCCCCCTCATGGAGAACAATATCTATATCTTCACGGTAGTCCACGCCGTGATATGAATAATCATTTATTTCCACTATCCGGTGATCCCAATATCGAAAAAAATTGGCATCAAACTGGAATTGCATCCCCCCCAGCAAGTCAAGACAATAGATTTTTCCATTTCTTCATAGTTGGATCTCTATACCCAACACCTTCCACCAAATCCCATGGATGTGATGAAGGCACTCACTCGAAGAAGAAATATAATATAAAAAAAATTATTTTTTCGACCCAACCTGCATTTGGTAAACTCATCCTTCATATTTTCCAAAACTGCAGCATACCAATTATATATTGTAGGGGACAGACTCATCATTGCATAATATACTTGGCTCCTCTACTCCAAGTGTAGCCCAGTACTCCCTGTTTCTCTTGTAATGGTGAGTAAAATGATGCGTAAGCTCAAGTCCACTACCTGAATAATTGGAAACTTATTGCTACTCTTCTACATACCCGGGTGAAAGTAGCATTCCACATAGCCATCCACCCAATCTGCACCACCCCTCTTGCCACCTACCAAGACCATGATGGCACCACGACGAGACAATCCCATCAGAAAGTATATATCCTCAATATCAAAGGTTAATACATGGTCTCGTACCATAAAGTATTGATGATCTGCATCTCAATATTGACTAACCTCTGTAACATGACTGGTTGAGCTCACATGTTCTGACAAAGGAAGAATTTCAATAACCCACAATTCCTCAAAGCATCTAGAGTGGGAGGATCATCGAGCACAACATTATCATTCTCTTGATGTTAGCCTTATATCTACTCCAACATCGTTTCTCCTACCTACCACAAACACCAAAATGTTTTTACAACCCATTCATATACAATAGTCATAAAAAAAATTTGCAAAAATTTCAAAAATACTCTCAGTCGTGACCATCATGAGTAGACAGGGCAACCGGTCGCGACCTCCTTTGGTCAATAGTGCGAATGACCACAACCATACTAGTGAGTCTCTACTCAACTCTACCATGGAAATGATCGATCGCAATGTCCTTCTTCATAGAGAGAAACCAAAACATTTGGTCGCACCCTACAAGGAGGCCAGTCGTGACGATGCAGACTCCAAAATTTTGAGTCTTGTCATTAACCAAAAAATGCGTGAAAAAAAAAATGCAAGATGGGTTTTGTAAGTTGAGGTCCAACCTGTTGTTTGTTGGTTGAAAGGTACACAATCTGTGGTTCCATGCTCCACAATAATTATTCCAAATTTAAACAAGAAAAGGGCTCTCCAAATTCTCACCAAGTTAAATGGATAAAATGAGGTAAAAACACTATTTTTTAACCCAAATATAGCTTCATTTTAACCATGTTCACACTAGAAATAGCTCTTTTTCTTCATTTTTGGCTATTTATCATTTTTATTTCTCATGGAACCATATACTAACCCTATTTTCATCATGAACACTATCGAATTAAGCTATGGAACCATTCTATGGAGTCTTTTTTAAGCTCTTTTTCGAATCCTTAAAAAATAAAAGATCGCCGAGTATGCTTGTTTTTTCACACTCGTATCATGGATTTGAAAATACGTCCACCTGGTATATGTTTACCCATTTTTCATACCATATGGACTATTTACGAAAGAGGAACATCTTATCCCTTGTGGTTAGATGAATTCTTGTTCGCATAGTTCTAAACTTTTTCGGGCCCAGGAGACTAAAATTTATGAGAAAAGTACCCCCCCTGGAGTCTTTCTTAATTTTTTCGGAATCCCTAAAACTAAACACACCCACAAGAACAAACCTACCTGGGCTCACGAAAAATCCATAGGTAAGGCCATATGAATTTTTCTCTATGACCTTTTCAAACTCTCTGAATAGGAAAAGGCCATCGAGTTTTCCTTCTTTAGACTCGTTAAAATTTACATCGAAGGACCCATTCATGGGACTGAACCCATCCTTCCTCAGGTTCATTAATAATATGTTGAGGGAATCATCACTAGATAAGCTATAATGAGCATCTGTTATCCTCCTCCAGCTTGTAAAACTAGAAAGAGGTACTCATTGATTATGGTGGGGAATTTTTAGAGGGTTTTTTCATCTTGTTATCTTCATTAACTAGAATTTGTCATTAATTTGTGTCACCCTTGAAAAATGCATATATTTTATCACCCCATACAACAATCAAGTTATCCATTTTGTCTCATTTGACCACCATTCCCATCATTGTGTTACATTCCCCTCACTGGTCCATGAACAATTATTATGGTCTTCACTTGAGTTAATATTGTCGAGTGAAGCAATTTTTCATGCATACTTTTTCAAGAGAATTCCTACATAAGTCAATCACCTGGCTTCCACTTATGCGTGTTTATCTTTGCCATCTCAGTGCCAGTCGTGCTATTTCATTATCATTTTAACACTAATCTAGATTTATGAGCAGAAGGAAATGAAACCAAAAATTTATAATGTTAATACAAAGACATAGTGAAAAATAACAGAGATAGAATAAAACTTGACTTATATTAAATATGAAATATGCTTAAAATTGTAAAATGCAGATTAAAAAAAATCTTGCCAGAATGGTGGCAACTTATCTCTGAGAAGAGATGTGACGGCTACACTCATTCGCAAGAAGATGAGTACAATGAGGCTCTGAAGGATTTTTTACAATAAATATGAATTCCAAAACCCTATACATCCAAAAACCTAAACCTAGGATATGAATTTCCAAAAGTCATGTGGGCCTCGTTGGGGTAAGTTTGTACATTAACTTCCTGGTGTCGTAACGTTTTCATACGATCTTCATTTAGGGTGCATGATAGATCGTTGGAAATGTATTGATGAGGAGATTAATTTTGGGGGACAAATGAGATAATTTGACTATAATTGAGGTTTACTATCATCAAAAACTTTGTTTAGGCCCTGAAACTCACCCCAAAAGTTAAAAACTACTAAAAATAGTAAATTACTAAAATTGCCAGAAAACTGTTTTGAGCCAGTTGGAAAAGGTGGGTGTCCACTGATATCCACTTGTATCAATACTCCCTGCTTAAGAAAAAATGGTATCCATTGTGTTTATTTCCCCCATCAGATGAGGAAATTTCTATTGAATTTGTCCTTAGGTCAGCCACTTACCTTGGTGCAGGAGTTGCCCTGCTTTGAAAACTCTATAAATATGGATCCTTTGTTGGCGAGTGTCGTTGACCTATGTGTCCAATATATGATTAGAGGATTCTTGTTCCATGCATTCAAGGTTGATATATGTTGGTGTCAACTACTTTTATATCTATGGGGTGTCCAATAATGGTGGAAAATAAGGTCGAAGGAGGTCCACATTGAACATTGGGTGCAAGCCAAGGAGGGGGGGAAGGTTGAGCTCAAAATCATTGTCACCCAAAACCTTGGTAATGGTGTAAGGCCCATAACGTATTGTACGAAGTTTACAAAGAGGCCTTGTAAGAATTTCTTTCTGCAAGTGCAACCAAAATTTGTCTCCCACCCATAATTGATGTGAGACATGGTGTTGATCATGGTGCTCCTTGTACTTGGCATTGGACTTCTGTAAAATATCCTGAACTTGTTGGCGGATGTGTTGTGTCTGCTCAAAGAACCGGGTGGATTTTTCAGATGCATTTGGAGTGTGCAACGAGTCTTCTTATGTGGTTCCAAGGAGTAGTGCAACGTCCATGGGACTCAATGGTTGAAAACCCAACCCCACTTGAAAGGGGTTGTGGTCAGTTGAGCTATTTATGGATCTATTGTAGCGATGTTGAACATAGTTAATACTCTCATCTAGTCGCAAGGGTTCTTGGAATTGTACATGCATAAGTTGTGCGTGATCATCCCATTGATGACCTCGGTTTTTCCATTTGTCTAGGGGTGGAAGGAAGTGGAATCAGTGAGCTTGGTGTCTATAAGTGACCAGAGGCTCAACCATAATGTTCTAAGGAAAAAAATGTCCTAATATGAGATAATGGTTTATGGGATGCCAAAGTGTACCCAAACTTGTTCAAAGAAACACTTGGCAGTGTCCTTCGTCGTGATGCTCTTCTTGTAGGTGACCAAAATCCCCATCTTGGAAAAGCGATCAAAAACCACAAAAAGAAAGTCATTTCCCCTCCTAGAGGAAGGGAGGCCCGACATGTAGTCCATTGATATGGATTCCTAGGGCTTGTCAGGGGTAGGTAGAGGAGTGTACAGGTTTTGTTTCTTTATGGATGGTTTCATAATAGAGTAGGTAGTGCAGGACCAAATATACTTGTTGACATCATGTCAAAGTTTCAACCAGTAGAAATTTCATTGCATCACTATCATTGTATTTTCAACACTAAAGCGTCATGCCACTTGAATGTAGTGGGCTTCCCAAATCAGCTTCACTTGCTCGCTTGATGGAATGTAGAGATGGCCCAGTCGACACAAGAAACTATCTTGAATATGGAAATTATTGATAGTTGTGTTGGCGCCCAACATCTGGTAGGTGTTGGAAAAGTTAGGATCCATCTCATAGAGGTGGGGTCACCTATATATCTCATGGCTGCAATATTATAGGACCGTGGTGAGTGTCGTGAATGGAGGTCGGTTAAGGAAATCATCAACTCTATTGGTACTTCCTGTTTTATACTTGATGTTGAGGTGGAGTTGCTTCATATATGTGGACCACTTATGATGGCAGTCATTTTGCAATTTTCCTTGTGTCTACATGAACTGCAATGGATTATGATCAGTGTGGATGACTCCCTCCTTCCTAAGAATGTAATTCCTCCACTGGTAGGAGGCTTTCACAATGGAGTACATTTATTTTTCATAAGTAGGGTACTTACAGACAACATCTGATAGTGTCTCACTATGATAGGAAATGGGGTGGTCGTGTAGAGTAAGGAATGCACCCACAACATAGTCTAAAGTATCTATCTCAATATCAAAGGGTTGTTGTAGGTATGGTAATGAGATCATTGGTTCTGAACATAAGTGTTGCTTCAGATCATCCAATGATTTTTGTTGGGATAGGACCCACAAAATTTTTTCCTTACCACCACCTCTGGTTATTTGACTGAGGGCCCATGCAATATGGGAGAATCCCAACACGAACCTACGATTGAGATTGACAAGGCCTAAGAATCTTTGAATCTCAATGAGCATGGTTGGGGCTAGCCAACCACGAATAACTTGGATCTTGGCTGGATCAACATGCATACCATGCACATCAACAATGTATCTTAGTTATTGGACCTTGTCCATGTTGAAGGAGCATTTTTCCAAGTTGGCATATATATTTTGTTGTCGTAGAGTGTGTAGAACTTGTTGAATATGATGCAAGTGTTTTTCCCATGTATTGTTATAGATGAGTATGTCATCTAGATACACCACCACAAAATAATTAGTGAAAGGTAGTAGGATATCATCCATAAACCTCATGAAAGTTGTTGGGGCATTCATCAAACCAAAGGGCATGGAGAACCATTTAAAAATACCTTCTTTTGAATTGAAGGCTATTTTCCATATATCTATTTTTTATATTGAGACCTAATGGTAGCCAAACTTCAGATCAATATTACTAAATTATTTGGCCCCCTTGAGATGATCAAGGAGATCGTTGATTCATGGAATCAGGAACCCGTTCCTGACTATGATTTTGTTTAGGGTTCGGTAATCAATGCAAAGTTGCTAGGTCCCGTCTTTCTTCTGCACCAATACGATTGGGCTTCCACAAGGTGATGATATTGGTTAGATGTGCCCATTTTGGAGAAGTTCTTAGATATTATTCTTGATCTCCTCATTTTATAGCAAAGAGTGATGATAGAATATTCCATTTGGTAGCAGTGTGTCGAGGGTCAGATCAATGGGACACTTGACTTGATAGTGCAGAGGTACTCCAATAGGTGATGAGAATATGTCTTTGTATTCTTCCAAAACCTTATCCACTTGCTTCTGCTACATGCAGAGGTGGCTGCCACCTTTCACTCACTCTCAAAGAAAATCATGAAGAATAAAAACTTCTGGATCTGATAAATGACATTCTTGCATTGCTTGGAAGAGATCAAGGAAATAACACTAGGTGGAACTACCACAGGTATCTTGTACAATTTCTTGTTCAAAGTAATAATGTGACTACGAGGCCTAGAATCATATAAAACATGACATTTCCATAAATAAGGTTGGCCCAAAATAAAATCACAAAATTCAAGGGGAGCAACATCACACAATACCTCATCTTTGAATGGCTTGATGTCATACAAGAGGGCTAGTCGCTTAACTACCTCTGTTGAGATGATATTTTTTTGGCTACTACTATCAACAATGGAGTGTAGTGGAGTTACTTTCACCCACATCTATGAATGAAAGAGGCAGTCTCCTTCCTTTGTCTCATAAGGTTCATCGAGTTGGATTCTGGTGGTAGCAACAGTGGCAGCGGGTTCTGCATCAATGATCTGTCTCCCCTTCTTTGGTTTTAACTCAGAGTCGAAAACCAAATCTAATTCAAAGGATTTTTCGTCAACCACTAATTTATTCTTTTAGTGGAAATCAACAATGTTATGCTAGGGGCTCTCATGAAGGTCGCACCACTTCCCCGTATCTTTTTTCATCTTCCCATTGACCTTCTTTTATTATGGCTTGGTTTGGTTGTCACAAGGTTTCCCATATTATATATTTCCTTTGTTCTATGGGTTAGGGTAAACCTTTCCTTGCTTATGATGTGAGGGCTTCCAAACCCAAACTGTTGCATCTTTTTTTTAAGCTTCTGCTTCATTTTGATGGCATATCGATAGGTCGTTCCCAAGGACGAGATGTCCAAAAATTCCATTTTTGTCTAGATGTATTTGTGCAGACCACTACGGTACTTGAGCACCATATTTCACTTAGGATATTTGAAAACCATCCTGGTGTACAAGGTATGGAAGAAATTGGTGAACTTTAGGATTGTTTGGTCTCTTTCTTGCTGCAGTGTGGTCCATCTTGTATACAAGTCGTCATAACTTGCAACAGGGTAGTATTGTTCCTTAATAGAATCCCTGAAGGAATCCCAAGTGGGTGGAACTGCAAATAATGTGGATCCTTCTGTTTCATTTTTCTCACAGAAAATATCCCACTAATCTTTGACACGGGGGACGATCTTTAGGAGTGCAAACACAATATTTTCTCTATCGAAAAATTTGTGGATAGAAAAATACCATTCTAAAAGGTTTAACCATTTATCTATGACATCCACATCTATTTGACCTTGAAATATTGGAATATCAAAATTGATCTATACATCGAAGGGGGTGGCGCTTCTACTTGAGGTTGATGCGTCGCTTGTCAATTTCCATCGAAGGATTTGTGTGTAGCTATCCATCATCTTGTTCCTTTGTCACTCAAGGGATTCCTTGAGAAACATTTTGAAAATATTTCCTATCCTGTAATATTTATTTTCTCCCACCATGGGAAGTTTCTTGGGAATATGAGAGCAGTTGTCCTCAATAAAAACAAGCTCGAGACCCAACTCTCTATACCTTGACTATGTCGGGGACATGCATTAAAAAACAACAAGGAGAAGACCTCTCTGATACCACTGATCCAGATTTATGAGAGGAATGAAATGAAACCACATATTTATAATGTTAACACGGAGACACAGTGAACAATAACAAAGATAAAATAAAATTTGACTTCTATTAAATAAGAAGTATGTTGAAAACTATAAAATGCAGATTGAAAACACTCTTGCTGGAATGGTGGTAGCTTATCTCTGAGAAGAGATGTGTTGGCTACTCTCCTTCACAAGAAGATGAGTATAATGAGGATTTGAAGGAATTTTTTAAATAAATATAAATTCCAAAACCCTATACATCCAAAAAACTAACCCTAGGAGATGACGCGCCAGAACTCATGTGGGCCCCATTGGGGTAAGTTCATACATAACTTCCTGGGATCGTAACTTTTGCATACGATCTCATTTTAGGGAGAACGATAGATCGTTGGAAAGGTATTGACGAGGAGATTCATTTAGGTGGATTAATCAAATCCTTATGTATAATTGATGGTATTGATCATGAAAAATTGTCATTTAGACCCTCAAATTGGCCCTAGAAGTTAAAAACTGCTAAAAATAGTAAATGACCAAAAATACCACAAAACTATTTTGAGCCAGTTGGAAAAGGTGGGAGGCCACCGATATCCACCTAGATAAAACATAATCCATATTTCCCTGTTTCATGTCAATTGATGGGGGATACATTAAGGCCCTCCTTCGACATATTTCATCCTGTCAAATTCAACTCATTATCCAAGATTGAAATATAAAATCCCACGAGTACTGTGGGACTTACAAAAATTAGTGGTAGGTCTCCTTCCATTTTGACAGTGGGTTTACATCATTGGCTCCTATCAAATGACTCTACGAGTGTTCGAATTAAACTCCTTTATTCACACTTCATAGATTGTACTCAGTATCTTGAGTTCCATCATCATCATCATCGGTGGACTCCCTCGCATTTGATAATGATATACATTAATGAATAGTAATAAGAACATTTATACCATGCTCGACTTCAACTCCTTTATTATCATGTAAGAGAATCATACCATTTGGATTACGAATGAATACCTTGGGGAATATTACTCTCTTGTTCAATGATATTCTTTCCCAACCTNAGGTCGCTACTCGAAATGGATTTTCTTATTACAAGAATTTGACCTCAAGTTCTCTACCCCAAAATACAAGAAATCCTTAGTCTTTGCATAATTAGTGAACGATCTTCCCTGAGTCATTGATGAATCAATGGTCCAAGATCCATTACCCGAAGAATCTTTGTTCCTTATCGACTCTTCTGACCCCTGGTATGTAGACATCCTGATTTCTCTCTAGATCCAACGCTTCCACCCTCAAATGTACAAATACGATCATCATCACATACACCATCAATCTCGACACTACCTCATCGTTGGTGATACACGTTTCCATCTTGGGGTATATATGGTGTTATACCGATGTGTCATCCATTCAGAAGTAGAAAAAAATCTTAATGATTGCAATTTAGGAGCATGTGGTAACCATCTTTCCGGATTAGCCACAGCCCAAAAATTCTTATAGGCAGGGTATTTTTGGCCCACAATATTTAAATATTGCATGAATGCAGTCCAAAAATTCCACTCGTGCCAAATTGTTTCTAAGAAAATTTGTGCACATCCCACTCCTATACATCCCTTTGTTGTAGTTGGCCCTTTTGCTAAAGGGAATTGAATTTACCACATGTAAACCCCCTACTATTGTTGGTCATAATTACATAATTGTGGCAGTTGATTATTTCACCAAATGGGAAGAAGCCATGCCCACATACTCTAATGATGCCAAAATTGCAACATTATTCGTATTCAATCATATTATCACAAGATTCAGTGTACCCAAGTCTATTGTGACCGATCATGGATCACATTTTTTTAATAGCATGATGACTGAGTTATCTACTCTTTTGCATTTTGACCAAGAGCACCCTTCTCCTTACTATCCACAAGAAAATGGTCAAGTTGACTCCATTAACAAGGTACTCAAAAATATTCTCCAAAGGATGATTGGAAAACATAAATCCAATTGACATATAATGTTATTCTCACCCTTATGGGCATATCAAACCTCTACCAAGACTTCCATGAGCTTCGCTCCCTTCCAACTTGTGTATGGCTTAGAGGCACTACTACCCATTGAATTTGAAATTCCTTTGCTTAAGCTAGCTATTGAACTCTTTCTCTATACCTCTGTTGATGAATAATGACTACTATACTTATGTCACCTTGATGAGTGACGTCGTGAGACCATCATGGATAAAAAATCCCGCCAAATGTGAGCAAAGTCACGATATGATCATAAAATTGACCCTTGAACTTTTTCAGAAGGTGACTTAGTGTTGGTCTACAACCAACATCGTGATAAAATGGGCATAGAAAAATGCAAACCCCTGTGGCATGGCCCCTATGTTGTAAAATGCGCTCTTCAAAAAGGAGCCTATGAGTTAGCTGATTAAAGGCAATATTCTTCTGTAGCCTTGTAATGGTATCTACTTGAAAACGTATTACGCATAAGCCTCACACTATCTATTTATTTTGTACCATATGTATTATAGTATGATATGGTTGTTTTTTTCTTCCTTGTATGTGATATTTTTTTTCAATATGCTTATCCTACTTAAATGCTTGAGCTACAAATGTCGTCGTTTCCCTCACCACATTTTGGATAAGTGGATGGAGCTAGTCACACCTCCCAGAATATCGCTTTCACTTCCTGGGTGATCCTTTCACCCACCAATGATATAGTCAGCAATGGGGGAATCTATCTAGGACTCGCAATGAACAATGTTACAGAATATGGTGTCGTCATTGAACTTCTAACTGAAGTATCTTATTTGGGCATATGCCACCTAATAGTACTCCTAGATTATGAGCTTGTCGTTTCACACCTTAACACGACTTATTCTATTTGACATCCTATCCTTTTTCGAAAATATTTAAGGATACAACTCTTGGAACAATCATTTCATTTGATCACTTATGAACATATACCAAGACAATTCAATTCTTTAGCTGACCCACTAGAAAATTTTGTGTTGAATTGGTATCTACTTCATTAAATTTTTTTATATTAAATAAGCATTGTATAAATCATTTAATCACATATATATAAGTAGAAATCACAAAGTCGTATTTCCATATATATAAAGTGTGTCTAAAAAATATTCAAAAATTGCATAACATAACAAAATTGGGCTTTTCGCCCATATGTACGCAACATAATGAGTAAAAATTCAATCATACTAAAGAACACTAGTCATCCTGAGGATACCTATGGTCATTATAACAAATTATTGCTTGCAAGACCTTCCATAGAAGGCCCCCAAACCGGTTCCCCACACCTACTACACTCATCTGCATACGCAAAGGTATATCATCCATATGTGGCACCGAAATGCCCACATTCAAATGCTCGATATTCTCCTTGAGATATTCTAAGAGATTTGCATCATCTTTCCCACCATGCATTCCTCTCCCAATATCGATTTGTTCACCTGACCTATTCAGTGGTGACATACTCGCTGGATGTGTTGGCACACAATCTTCCCATCACAAATTATATGTTATGTTACACACAAAAACATTTATATTTCAAAAAATCACAAAAACATTAAAAACACAAAACAAAAATATATATACTAAAAAAATTATCTTTATTACTGAACTAATCACTGAATCTTTCCCCCTCATGGAGAACAATATCTATATCTTCACGGTAGTCCACGCCGTGATATGAATAATCATTTATTTCCACTATCCGGTGATCCCAATATCGAAAAAAATTGGCATCAAACTGGAATTGCATCCCCCCCAGCAAGTCAAGACAATAGATTTTTCCATTTCTTCATAGTTGGATCTCTATACCCAACACCTTCCACCAAATCCCATGGATGTGATGAAGGCACTCACTCGAAGAAGAAATATAATATAAAAAAAATTATTTTTTCGACCCAACCTGCATTTGGTAAACTCATCCTTCATATTTTCCAAAACTGCAGCATACCAATTATATATTGTAGGGGACAGACTCATCATTGCATAATATACTTGGCTCCTCTACTCCAAGTGTAGCCCAGTACTCCCTGTTTCTCTTGTAATGGTGAGTAAAATGATGCGTAAGCTCAAGTCCACTACCTGAATAATTGGAAACTTATTGCTACTCTTCTACATACCCGGGTGAAAGTAGCATTCCACATAGCCATCCACCCAATCTGCACCACCCCTCTTGCCACCTACCAAGACCATGATGGCACCACGACGAGACAATCCCATCAGAAAGTATATATCCTCAATATCAAAGGTTAATACATGGTCTCGTACCATAAAGTATTGATGATCTGCATCTCAATATTGACTAACCTCTGTAACATGACTGGTTGAGCTCACATGTTCTGACAAAGGAAGAATTTCAATAACCCACAATTCCTCAAAGCATCTAGAGTGGGAGGATCATCGAGCACAACATTATCATTCTCTTGATGTTAGCCTTATATCTACTCCAACATCGTTTCTCCTACCTACCACAAACACCAAAATGTTTTTACAACCCATTCATATACAATAGTCATAAAAAAAATTTGCAAAAATTTCAAAAATACTCTCAGTCGTGACCATCATGAGTAGACAGGGCAACCGGTCGCGACCTCCTTTGGTCAATAGTGCGAATGACCACAACCATACTAGTGAGTCTCTACTCAACTCTACCATGGAAATGATCGATCGCAATGTCCTTCTTCATAGAGAGAAACCAAAACATTTGGTCGCACCCTACAAGGAGGCCAGTCGTGACGATGCAGACTCCAAAATTTTGAGTCTTGTCATTAACCAAAAAATGCGTGAAAAAAAAAATGCAAGATGGGTTTTGTAAGTTGAGGTCCAACCTGTTGTTTGTTGGTTGAAAGGTACACAATCTGTGGTTCCATGCTCCACAATAATTATTCCAAATTTAAACAAGAAAAGGGCTCTCCAAATTCTCACCAAGTTAAATGGATAAAATGAGGTAAAAACACTATTTTTTAACCCAAATATAGCTTCATTTTAACCATGTTCACACTAGAAATAGCTCTTTTTCTTCATTTTTGGCTATTTATCATTTTTATTTCTCATGGAACCATATACTAACCCTATTTTCATCATGAACACTATCGAATTAAGCTATGGAACCATTCTATGGAGTCTTTTTTAAGCTCTTTTTCGAATCCTTAAAAAATAAAAGATCGCCGAGTATGCTTGTTTTTTCACACTCGTATCATGGATTTGAAAATACGTCCACCTGGTATATGTTTACCCATTTTTCATACCATATGGACTATTTACGAAAGAGGAACATCTTATCCCTTGTGGTTAGATGAATTCTTGTTCGCATAGTTCTAAACTTTTTCGGGCCCAGGAGACTAAAATTTATGAGAAAAGTACCCCCCCTGGAGTCTTTCTTAATTTTTTCGGAATCCCTAAAACTAAACACACCCACAAGAACAAACCTACCTGGGCTCACGAAAAATCCATAGGTAAGGCCATATGAATTTTTCTCTATGACCTTTTCAAACTCTCTGAATAGGAAAAGGCCATCGAGTTTTCCTTCTTTAGACTCGTTAAAATTTACATCGAAGGACCCATTCATGGGACTGAACCCATCCTTCCTCAGGTTCATTAATAATATGTTGAGGGAATCATCACTAGATAAGCTATAATGAGCATCTGTTATCCTCCTCCAGCTTGTAAAACTAGAAAGAGGTACTCATTGATTATGGTGGGGAATTTTTAGAGGGTTTTTTCATCTTGTTATCTTCATTAACTAGAATTTGTCATTAATTTGTGTCACCCTTGAAAAATGCATATATTTTATCACCCCATACAACAATCAAGTTATCCATTTTGTCTCATTTGACCACCATTCCCATCATTGTGTTACATTCCCCTCACTGGTCCATGAACAATTATTATGGTCTTCACTTGAGTTAATATTGTCGAGTGAAGCAATTTTTCATGCATACTTTTTCAAGAGAATTCCTACATAAGTCAATCACCTGGCTTCCACTTATGCGTGTTTATCTTTGCCATCTCAGTGCCAGTCGTGCTATTTCATTATCATTTTAACACTAATCTAGATTTATGAGCAGAAGGAAATGAAACCAAAAATTTATAATGTTAATACAAAGACATAGTGAAAAATAACAGAGATAGAATAAAACTTGACTTATATTAAATATGAAATATGCTTAAAATTGTAAAATGCAGATTAAAAAAAATCTTGCCAGAATGGTGGCAACTTATCTCTGAGAAGAGATGTGACGGCTACACTCATTCGCAAGAAGATGAGTACAATGAGGCTCTGAAGGATTTTTTACAATAAATATGAATTCCAAAACCCTATACATCCAAAAACCTAAACCTAGGATATGAATTTCCAAAAGTCATGTGGGCCTCGTTGGGGTAAGTTTGTACATTAACTTCCTGGTGTCGTAACGTTTTCATACGATCTTCATTTAGGGTGCATGATAGATCGTTGGAAATGTATTGATGAGGAGATTAATTTTGGGGGACAAATGAGATAATTTGACTATAATTGAGGTTTACTATCATCAAAAACTTTGTTTAGGCCCTGAAACTCACCCCAAAAGTTAAAAACTACTAAAAATAGTAAATTACTAAAATTGCCAGAAAACTGTTTTGAGCCAGTTGGAAAAGGTGGGTGTCCACTGATATCCACTTGTATCAATACTCCCTGCTTAAGAAAAAATGGTATCCATTGTGTTTATTTCCCCCATCAGATGAGGAAATTTCTATTGAATTTGTCCTTAGGTCAGCCACTTACCTTGGTGCAGGAGTTGCCCTGCTTTGAAAACTCTATAAATATGGATCCTTTGTTGGCGAGTGTCGTTGACCTATGTGTCCAATATATGATTAGAGGATTCTTGTTCCATGCATTCAAGGTTGATATATGTTGGTGTCAACTACTTTTATATCTATGGGGTGTCCAATAATGGTGGAAAATAAGGTCGAAGGAGGTCCACATTGAACATTGGGTGCAAGCCAAGGAGGGGGGGAAGGTTGAGCTCAAAATCATTGTCACCCAAAACCTTGGTAATGGTGTAAGGCCCATAACGTATTGTACGAAGTTTACAAAGAGGCCTTGTAAGAATTTCTTTCTGCAAGTGCAACCAAAATTTGTCTCCCACCCATAATTGATGTGAGACATGGTGTTGATCATGGTGCTCCTTGTACTTGGCATTGGACTTCTGTAAAATATCCTGAACTTGTTGGCGGATGTGTTGTGTCTGCTCAAAGAACCGGGTGGATTTTTCAGATGCATTTGGAGTGTGCAACGAGTCTTCTTATGTGGTTCCAAGGAGTAGTGCAACGTCCATGGGACTCAATGGTTGAAAACCCAACCCCACTTGAAAGGGGTTGTGGTCAGTTGAGCTATTTATGGATCTATTGTAGCGATGTTGAACATAGTTAATACTCTCATCTAGTCGCAAGGGTTCTTGGAATTGTACATGCATAAGTTGTGCGTGATCATCCCATTGATGACCTCGGTTTTTCCATTTGTCTAGGGGTGGAAGGAAGTGGAATCAGTGAGCTTGGTGTCTATAAGTGACCAGAGGCTCAACCATAATGTTCTAAGGAAAAAAATGTCCTAATATGAGATAATGGTTTATGGGATGCCAAAGTGTACCCAAACTTGTTCAAAGAAACACTTGGCAGTGTCCTTCGTCGTGATGCTCTTCTTGTAGGTGACCAAAATCCCCATCTTGGAAAAGCGATCAAAAACCACAAAAAGAAAGTCATTTCCCCTCCTAGAGGAAGGGAGGCCCGACATGTAGTCCATTGATATGGATTCCTAGGGCTTGTCAGGGGTAGGTAGAGGAGTGTACAGGTTTTGTTTCTTTATGGATGGTTTCATAATAGAGTAGGTAGTGCAGGACCAAATATACTTGTTGACATCATGTCAAAGTTTCAACCAGTAGAAATTTCATTGCATCACTATCATTGTATTTTCAACACTAAAGCGTCATGCCACTTGAATGTAGTGGGCTTCCCAAATCAGCTTCACTTGCTCGCTTGATGGAATGTAGAGATGGCCCAGTCGACACAAGAAACTATCTTGAATATGGAAATTATTGATAGTTGTGTTGGCGCCCAACATCTGGTAGGTGTTGGAAAAGTTAGGATCCATCTCATAGAGGTGGGGTCACCTATATATCTCATGGCTGCAATATTATAGGACCGTGGTGAGTGTCGTGAATGGAGGTCGGTTAAGGAAATCATCAACTCTATTGGTACTTCCTGTTTTATACTTGATGTTGAGGTGGAGTTGCTTCATATATGTGGACCACTTATGATGGCAGTCATTTTGCAATTTTCCTTGTGTCTACATGAACTGCAATGGATTATGATCAGTGTGGATGACTCCCTCCTTCCTAAGAATGTAATTCCTCCACTGGTAGGAGGCTTTCACAATGGAGTACATTTATTTTTCATAAGTAGGGTACTTACAGACAACATCTGATAGTGTCTCACTATGATAGGAAATGGGGTGGTCGTGTAGAGTAAGGAATGCACCCACAACATAGTCTAAAGTATCTATCTCAATATCAAAGGGTTGTTGTAGGTATGGTAATGAGATCATTGGTTCTGAACATAAGTGTTGCTTCAGATCATCCAATGATTTTTGTTGGGATAGGACCCACAAAATTTTTTCCTTACCACCACCTCTGGTTATTTGACTGAGGGCCCATGCAATATGGGAGAATCCCAACACGAACCTACGATTGAGATTGACAAGGCCTAAGAATCTTTGAATCTCAATGAGCATGGTTGGGGCTAGCCAACCACGAATAACTTGGATCTTGGCTGGATCAACATGCATACCATGCACATCAACAATGTATCTTAGTTATTGGACCTTGTCCATGTTGAAGGAGCATTTTTCCAAGTTGGCATATATATTTTGTTGTCGTAGAGTGTGTAGAACTTGTTGAATATGATGCAAGTGTTTTTCCCATGTATTGTTCTAGATGAGTATTTCATCTAGATACACCACCACAAAATAATTAGTGAAAGGTAGTAGGATATCGTCCATCAACCTCATGAAAGTTGTTGGGGCATTCATCAAACCAAAGGGCATGGAGAACCATTTAAAAAGACCTTCTTTTGAATTGAAGGCTATTTTCCATATATCTATTTTTTATATTGAGACCTAATGGTAGCCAAACTTCAGATCAATATTACTAAAGGATTTTCCCCCCTTGAGATGATCAAGGAGATCGTCGATTCATGGAATCAGGAACCCATTCTTGACTGTGATTTTGTTTAGGGTTCGGTAATCAATGCAAAGTTACTAGGTCCCGTCTTTCTTCTGCACCAATACGATTGGGCTTCCACAAGGTGATGATGTTGGTTAGATGTGCCCATTTTGGAGAAGTTCTTAGATATCATTCTTGATCTCCTCATTTTATAGCAAAGAGTGATGATAGAATATTCCATTTGGTAGCAGTGTGTCGAGGGTCAGATCAATGGGACACTTGACTTGATAGTGCAGAGGTACTCCAGTAGGTGATGAGAATATGTCTTTGTATTCTTCCAAAACCTTATCCACTTGCTTCTGCTACATGTAGAGGTGGCTGCCACCTTTCACTCACTCTCAAAGAAAATCATGAAGAATAAAAACTTCTGGATCTGATAAATGACATTCTTGCATTGCTTGGAAGAGATCAAGGAAATAACACTAGGTGGAACTACCACAGGTATCTTGTACAATTTCTTGTTCAAAGTAATAATGTGACTACGAGGCCTAGAATCATATAAAACATGACATTTCCATAAATAAGGTTGGCCCAAAATAAAATCACAAAATTCAAGGGGAGCAACATCACACAATACCTCATCTTTGAATGGCTTGATGTCATACAAGAGGGCTAGTCGCTTAACTACCTCTGTTGAGATGATATTTTTTTGGCTACTACTATCAACAATGGAGTGTAGTGGAGTTACTTTCACCCACATCTATGAATGAAAGAGGCAGTCTCCTTCCTTTGTCTCATAAGGTTCATCGAGTTGGATTCTGGTGGTAGCAACAGTGGCAGCGGGTTCTGCATCAATGATCTGTCTCCCCTTCTTTGGTTTTAACTCAGAGTCGAAAACCAAATCTAATTCAAAGGATTTTTCGTCAACCACTAATTTATTCTTTTAGTGGAAATCAACAATGTTATGCTAGGGGCTCTCATGAAGGTCGCACCACTTCCCCGTATCTTTTTTCATCTTCCCATTGACCTTCTTTTATTATGGCTTGGTTTGGTTGTCACAAGGTTTCCCATATTATATATTTCCTTTGTTCTATGGGTTAGGGTAAACCTTTCCTTGCTTATGATGTGAGGGCTTCCAAACCCAAACTGTTGCATCTTTTTTTTAAGCTTCTGCTTCATTTTGATGGCATATCGATAGGTCGTTCCCAAGGACGAGATGTCCAAAAATTCCATTTTTGTCTAGATGTATTTGTGCAGACCACTACGGTACTTGAGCACCATATTTCACTTAGGATATTTGAAAACCATCCTGGTGTACAAGGTATGGAAGAAATTGGTGAACTTTAGGATTGTTTGGTCTCTTTCTTGCTGCAGTGTGGTCCATCTTGTATACAAGTCGTCATAACTTGCAACAGGGTAGTATTGTTCCTTAATAGAATCCCTGAAGGAATCCCAAGTGGGTGGAACTGCAAATAATGTGGATCCTTCTGTTTCATTTTTCTCACAGAAAATATCCCACTAATCTTTGACACGGGGGACGATCTTTAGGAGTGCAAACACAATATTTTCTCTATCGAAAAATTTGTGGATAGAAAAATACCATTCTAAAAGGTTTAACCATTTATCTATGACATCCACATCTATTTGACCTTGAAATATTGGAATATCAAAATTGATCTATACATCGAAGGGGGTGGCGCTTCTACTTGAGGTTGATGCGTCGCTTGTCAATTTCCATCGAAGGATTTGTGTGTAGCTATCCATCATCTTGTTCCTTTGTCACTCAAGGGATTCCTTGAGAAACATTTTGAAAATATTTCCTATCCTGTAATATTTATTTTCTCCCACCATGGGAAGTTTCTTGGGAATATGAGAGCAGTTGTCCTCAATAAAAACAAGCTCGAGACCCAACTCTCTATACCTTGACTATGTCGGGGACATGCATTAAAAAACAACAAGGAGAAGACCTCTCTGATACCACTGATCCAGATTTATGAGAGGAATGAAATGAAACCACATATTTATAATGTTAACACGGAGACACAGTGAACAATAACAAAGATAAAATAAAATTTGACTTCTATTAAATAAGAAGTATGTTGAAAACTATAAAATGCAGATTGAAAACACTCTTGCTGGAATGGTGGTAGCTTATCTCTGAGAAGAGATGTGTTGGCTACTCTCCTTCACAAGAAGATGAGTATAATGAGGATTTGAAGGAATTTTTTAAATAAATATAAATTCCAAAACCCTATACATCCAAAAAACTAACCCTAGGAGATGACGCGCCAGAACTCATGTGGGCCCCATTGGGGTAAGTTCATACATAACTTCCTGGGATCGTAACTTTTGCATACGATCTCATTTTAGGGAGAACGATAGATCGTTGGAAAGGTATTGACGAGGAGATTCATTTAGGTGGATTAATCAAATCCTTATGTATAATTGATGGTATTGATCATGAAAAATTGTCATTTAGACCCTCAAATTGGCCCTAGAAGTTAAAAACTGCTAAAAATAGTAAATGACCAAAAATACCACAAAACTATTTTGAGCCAGTTGGAAAAGGTGGGAGGCCACCGATATCCACCTAGATAAAACATAATCCATATTTCCCTGTTTCATGTCAATTGATGGGGGATACATTAAGGCCCTCCTTCGACATATTTCATCCTGTCAAATTCAACTCATTATCCAAGATTGAAATATAAAATCCCACGAGTACTGTGGGACTTACAAAAATTAGTGGTAGGTCTCCTTCCATTTTGACAGTGGGTTTACATCATTGGCTCCTATCAAATGACTCTACGAGTGTTCGAATTAAACTCCTTTATTCACACTTCATAGATTGTACTCAGTATCTTGAGTTCCATCATCATCATCATCGGTGGACTCCCTCGCATTTGATAATGATATACATTAATGAATAGTAATAAGAACATTTATACCATGCTCGACTTCAACTCCTTTATTATCATGTAAGAGAATCATACCATTTGGATTACGAATGAATACCTTGGGGAATATTACTCTCTTGTTCAATGATATTCTTTCCCAACCTACGATGGAGATTATTTACGAGCACTTCACACGTTTCTCACTGCTTTGTGTGACTTCACATAGATACACATTTGTACTTGGTTATGGTTATGATTTCACTTTCATATTTCATGGATCCACATGTTGGCATAGGCGCAAACCCAGGCCTCAACGCTACAACAATGCACCAACAAAACCCTAACTATTGGCCCTTTCATAAACACCTGCGAAGTAGATGAAGTCTCACCCAGGTTAAAGGTAGGGGCGGTTGCAGGACTCGAGTGTCTCTAACCTTATCTAGGACACAGATTTGTGATTGTACTACTTAATATAGCACTTAGTGCTATCAGTTAATCAATGTGCAATCAATATCCACTTCGCTGATAAAACAAAGCTTTGCAACATTCACACTAATATAATGTATTTAATCACCTAACATAGGTAAATAGATTAGATCTAGTATATCAAGAACTAAGCATATTCAAATAGATCAAATCTAATATTCTCACATATCAATACCACTAAGCATAAGAAAATCTATCTAATCATCTCAAAACACATAAACAATAACATATAAATGCATTAGAACATCACACAGAGCAGAGTAACACAGTATTTACGTGGTTCACCCCCACCCTAGGGATACATCCACCAACTCTTCTTATTTATTAGCTTCTTCAACAGGTTACATGCACAGAGCCTCAGAATCCTTCTCCGCATAGGACAAAAGATCTGCGCAGCTCGCTAGATCCTTTTTCCTTGTGTTACATCACAAATCCTTCCACCCTCTGTTACAACCACTTGCACTTAGCTCTTCAAATATCTTATAGTCATGCACAAATAACTTACAGGCCCTACTTGCACTTCGCATACATTTACATTTGACTAGTGACCTAACATCACATAGATGTCATTCCTTACATTTCCTAGACATCTATTTATACATTACAAAATAGGCCTAAGCATGGGTAAACCCATGGGTTGACATCCCAATCCCATTACATAATCCAAAAAACCAAAAAAATACCCAAAATGGGGACGAGATCCTATGATCTCTGCTTCTTCTTGCACTCCTCCTTCAATAGGTTGTTGAAGTCCAAAATAAGTTAACATGACCAAGAATCTCCCAAAACTTGGTCAAGGGCCAACAGGCCCCCAACACTCATCTGTGACTCATTCCGAGTCAGTCTGGTCTAACTAGTTCTGCCTCAAACACCTCGAGCTTTGCTTGAGCTGCTTCAACTTGTTGTTGTGTGACGACCTCTTTCTTAGCGAACTCCTGGACCACTTCATCATTCACCGGCCCTTCTTGGTGTTGTTCTACTACAATGACAACTTTTTCTAGCTCTGCTCCTCGTCTTTCAACCTCTGTGAACAGTTGGAATGCCTTATCTTGTACTAGTTGGAGTTGTTGAGTTACTTCCATAACTTTTCTTTGAATCATATGGATCTTTCTACGACTGACAGGGCCTTCAATTGCACTAGTACTGTGTCTGCGTTCTGCTTCGCTTCTTGGAGTTGCGACTCTAGTGCCTGTAACTCTGGATTCTCGGTGAGTTTCTCATATGTTTGGGCACTGCAGTTAATCAGCTGCGTGCATTCCATGGAAAGAGATTTTAGTATGTCAACTATGTCACGGGCAGTTGCTTTTCTTAGGTTCCTTACGTCTTACAGGGTTTCAGGCATAATACATAGTTCCAAATCTGTGATGCATTGTTGTAGTTATTGGATCACTTCTTCAAGTTGTGCCACCTATTGTGGAACTCACTCTTTAGTATTTACTTATACGGATATCATAGAGCGAAGTTATTTGTTGACCATTTCCTTTACTTCAATTTTCTGTGCGAGCAACTATTCCTTGCTTTGCTGCAACAATGTTTTTTCTTCATCCCACTTCGCTTGGAGAGAAGCCTTTTCTCATTCTACAGTACTGCGTTGGTTTAGAAGGACTCTCTGTACTTGTGCTAAATCCTGGGTGGCCTGCATTATTTCTTCCTGTGCTCATCGAAGGCGAGCTTCGACTGTATCAGTGACTTGGTGGATTTGAGTTGGCTCATCTTCCAATTCTGGTGTTCCTAATGGCAGAGGCACAGTGGAAACTGTGCAACTGGACTGTAGTGCCTACTGCACCCCTTGAATTTCAACCTCAATTCAATTGTACATCTCCTCCTTCTTAGCCTCTTGCTTATTTGCTATCTCTAGCGAAGCATCATTCAGGGCTGCTTCAATGAAATCGAAGTCATCTGGGGTGAGGATAGTTTGCAATTTGGTCATGTTTTCTTTCAATTTCTTTTAGGAGGAAGGCTTCGGGGGGGAAACCTTCCTTTTCTTTGAGGGGTCCTCATCCTCTCTGGGAGGTGTTACTTTGCCTCTCATTTGTTCATCCTTTGTGCCATATATCTCTTCACCATCACCTCCTGGCGCTGGTGACATGTAAGCAGTATTCACCGAGTCACTGCTTAAATATTGTACTTCATTAGTCTTCTTTGTTTTTCTAGGTCTGGGTGTATCCTACGTATTTTTTGGGCTGTCTATGTCAGATATCTTCGCAGGGTCTACTGGAATAAGAAGGTCCACCGACCATTCCTTGGTGATCTCCTCCAACTCCTCCTTCATTAGTTTGTAGTATGATTGTAGTTGTTGCTTATGTTCATTAGTGCACACTATAATATAAATAAAATGTCGATCAGCACTGAATTTCATCAAAGGTCGGAACCTATGTAAAGTATTCGGTGTCATACAAGGCTCGGACTGGATGGGTCTCTTCAACTGATTGTAGTATGTATGGAACATGAATTTTGACTTCCAGTGCTTATTCATGTCACTGGAATACCATAGTGTAATAAACTTCGTGGCTAGAGGTTCAAAGGGCTCGATGTCTGGGAAGGTCGCACCTTCTGGCATCTCCCAGGAAATGAAAGTCATCGGGATCAATAGTCAACTGAAATGAAATTCATACCCTTGATCCTAGGCTTCTTTGTATTCAATTTATAATTGGTTCACCAGGTACTTCACCCAATTCATTTGTAGTCCCTCCACGCAGTTCCCTGGGAGGTCAACTACAAAACCAGTTACTTGGGTGGGTCGGTTCTTGCGAACTAAATTTCCTACGATCAATTGACAGGAAAGGAGAATTGTTTCACTCTAGATAGAATTTACCTTGTAGCCTCATGTTACCTTATCGACATCGTCATAGGTTTCTTTTATCCTTTGAGCTAGAGTGTGATCCATGGTTTTTTTGAGATAGAAATTTTGTGGGTCAAGGCCTTGCATACTCAGCCCTGTGATCCGATTGATCAACATTGGATCAAATGTTATACAGTGATGTAACCACATGTATCCTCCATGGTAAGAGGACAACAACAAATTGAACATGCATTCACCTCCTGGTGTCTTCTAAAGTGAGAAATCTTCATGACATTGAGCAGTGTGGATTGTGCGAGGTTCATCATCCATGACTGGGGAATTATATTTGAATTGTTTCCCTTTGTTTTTGTCAGGTACTTATGTGGGGATAACATGTTATATACCTTCTTGTCGTTGAGGTTGAAGTCCCTAAACTTTAATGATGCAAAAATTTTCTTGGTCTGTGCGAACTATGCGTATCCCTTTCAGGAGGTATGTAGTGATCAAGTTGTAATCAAAGTCTCCATGTACACTATCTAGATTTATATCACCTCTCAGAGGTGGTAGATAGGCAGGTAATATGATTGGGATCAATTCATCATTCGTGAGATCATCCATGTTCTTGGTTCACTTTTCATCTGCTGGCTGGGATGGCTCGGCTCAAGAAGTGGACGGAGAGGCCGAAATTCCTCTCATAGATGATGCTTGTACAACTATAGAAAATCCTCTCTCTGACATGAATCTTTCATTCGTCAAGTCAAGGAGTACTTATGTCACTGATTCTTCGACTGCATTGATCTTGTCGGACATATGCGC
The DNA here is from genome assembly GCA_000966675.3 of Picea glauca. Classification (NCBI taxonomy): domain Eukaryota; kingdom Viridiplantae; phylum Streptophyta; class Pinopsida; order Pinales; family Pinaceae; genus Picea; species Picea glauca. Next base: position 652,092 of record JZKD02S1695554.1, on the reverse strand, counting down.
TCGGGATTAATTATATTGAGGTCAAATTAACTTAGACATTGTACTAGAATAAACAACAAGAGCGCAATGATCATTTTATACAATTCACTTAGTTTGCAGGCTCAAACTCTTGGTTAGAAAAACTGTTCTCGGTGCATGGCGCGACGGGATAAAATGGTAACTTGGAAATAGTTCACTTGTAATGGTTATGAAGCCTCATTAACTCTTGTTCTGTTCGTTATGGAGTGGTCCAATCGTCTGGTGTCGAGTTGTCTCACCATAAATTTATTTCTATCTATTCAGAGCATCGATTGAATGGTTATAATGTCCCCAATGGCTATATTGGTTCACCATGGCGAAGTGCCATGTGTCATTTTTCTAATATCCCGACGAAGCTCCAATTCTGCAAATTTTCTTTCTGCGAAGTTCCCTCTGAAAACTTTTGTAACTTTTCAATCTTAGCCCTCTTCTTAACTTCCTAGCCTTCTTTCTAGTGAGCTTCATCTCGTTATTCATTTTTCCATTCTGATTCTTATCTTCTTTTGACATAGTCATTGAACAATGTTGAAATTCTTTCCTAGGATTCAGGGGTAATACCTCTTATTTATTTGGGGTAGGTACTCTAGTCTTTTGTGAGTCCTCTAATGTTCTTGTAGCTTCAACATTTGGGCCTGTAGTGTTAAATAGATTCGATTTGTTCTCCTGTTCTTCAATCAAGTGTGTGATCCTTCTAGTCATGAAATCTTTTAACTCTTGTTTCTTATGCTCCAAAAATTATCTTCTTCCTTTCATCTAGCTTGATCTCTATCAATCCAAGGTTTTTCTATAACATGGTAAATGGCGCATTTTCCTCAATAAATTTAATAATCTCAAAATCTACTTCTGTGGAAGTTCCATTGGCATTCATAGATATCTGAGTGAGCTTTCCACATAGGTTTACCAATTTTCCTCTAAATAACAGTATTCTTCCTAATGAGGGAGTCACAGCAGGCCTCCCTATGGGTTCCCAAGTTCTCTCTGTCATGATATTCACATGTGCTTCCTCATATATAACATATTCAATGTCAAAGTCTCCTATTCTTGCTTTGATGCATTGTTTTTCTTTAAAGATCTCTGATAATATAACATGTTGGTGGTCATTCAGGGTTTATTTTATTTGTAGAAATACTTTCTCTGTTTCTTTCTAGGGTTCTACCATATTTTATGGATATGCCTTAGTTTTTTCCTAATTTATATTCATTCTTTCAATATTAACAATCATTCTAGGGCAATCCAATACTTCATGATCCATAGCTCTGCAACAAAGACAACTAGGTCTTCTCCCAGGGAATTCCTTAGCAAGATGTCCTGGTCTTCTGCAATTGTAATAGAGGGTTAATCCTCTCGATCTTTTAAATGATCCCCACATTCTCCTTTACTACGCGCTAGGATCATAGGAGCTAACCTGCAACAAATTCTTTCTAGGATCCTGCATCCATTTGTTAGTCCAAACATTCTTTTTATGCATATGTATAACATATCTTTTACTATTCTTATTATATCTACTCATATCAAATTCTCTTTCATATATTAGTTCCCTATTTTTTAATACAGGACATAATCTATCAAACATACCTAGATCCATACTCTAGAAACAAAAATAAAATAAAATAAAAAATCACTTATATTACTTTTACAGAGAACAAAGCTTCCAGATCTAGAAATTTTCTACTATTCTTACTTTTATCAGAGCATGGATCTTACAAATATTACCTCTTTTCTTCAGATCTGACCTCTTTTCTCTAGATCTGACCTCTTTTATTTAGATCTGACCTCTTTTTTTGGCACAAAGATTCACAGGTCAAGTAAAATGTTGCGCACTGGGGAAACAGAGCTACGTACAGAGATTCATAGTTTCAAGTCTAATCTTTGCAAAAATATTCTTCTTCCTTAGTTCCCAATAATCACTTTTTCAAGTTCCAACAACAAAACCACTTGTTGGCACAGGGGCAAACCCAGGGTTCATCGCTACAACAACGCACCAACAAAACCCTAACTACAGGCCCTTTCGGCAACACCTACAAATCAGATGAAGTCTCACCCGAGGTAGAGGTAGGGGTGGTTTCAATACTCAAGTGTCTTCAACCTTAGCTGGGACACATATCTGTGATTGTACTACTTAATAAATCACTTAGCACCGCCAGTTCCTCAATATGCAATCAATATCCACTTTGCTAATAAAATAGAGCTTCACAACATTCACACTAATCTAATGTATTTAAGAACTTAACATAGGTAAATAGATCAGATCTAATATTCTCACATATCAGTAGCACTAAGCATAAGAA
>JZKD02S1695554.1:629121-646450 GCA_000966675.3 Picea glauca | reverse complement strand
TGTTTTTACCCTGAAATTTTGTGGTTGGCGCAGCTTTTCTCTTCTCTCATTGTATGTTTTTACCTTGCTGATTTTTCTTCATACCTTGCTGATATAACCACCTACTGTGCGTTCTCCTACTGCGCTTCTGCTTTTACCTCTGTCTGTGCTTATGATATTCTATCTCGGTGATTTGAATGATTCCCTGGGCAGTCAGCAACCTGTTGGGAAATTCAGTTGAACTCTGTTCCTGTAAATTATAACCAGGCTTTTCATTTTTTGTGTGTATGGTTATAGTGGTATTGTTTCTGAAAATGTTTGTTTTGGGTAATTGTTCTGAAATTTAACCCAGATAGTAAAATCTGCCCGCGATATGAAATTTTGATTAGCAAATCATAGTTTTATTTACAAGCGTTATGAAATTTAAACCCTGATAATAAAATATGTCTGCGATATGAAATTTTAATTGGCAAGTTGTATTTTATCTCACCAACATTTTGAATTTATCCCAGGTATTTTAACCTGTCTGAGTTGTATTTAAAGGACCCAATGTAACTACATTCAGTGGCTCTCTGAAATTAATCCGGGTACTGTAACCGGTCTGCGCTCTGCATTTTTTTGACCAACCGTGTTTTGTCCCTAGTACTCTGAATTTTTAACCCAGACGGTTAATTCAAGGGAAATTTATATTTTGATTGGGCCAAGGTGTTTTACCATTTGTATGCTGGTGTTTTTGCTCATCCTGATGTTCTGTCATGAATGCCAGTTTGAATCTGCCACACCCCCTCGTCATTGCTACCCAAAAATCCTTTAGAAAATCCGAGTTGGAAACTATGGAGAGCAACAAAACGTTGTTAAAGGCCGCGCAGGCCAAGAGGTCGATGCTCCTCAGAGGCCGAGAGGTCGGTGCTCACGATGAAACTATTGACAAGGGGTCAAAATGTAAGAGTCGGTGACCACCCTCTTCACAGTCGCTTCGGTGGGTGCACACGCATGAGCTGGCACCGTTTATGGATGCGTATCATGCCCCTATAAAACGACAGTCACTCGCTCACGATTTTTCCCTGTGTAAGACCTATTCGTCCCATTCAGATTCCTTATGTTCCAGCTAGTTCCAGGGTTAGTCAGAATGGCGAGATCACCATTGGGATAGAGTGCCCTCTTTAGTTGCAAACTGCTCATGATACACGCATTTTTCTCCATTTTGGGAGGAACTCCTGATGTCCTGCTGCCTTATTATATTATTTCTGCATCGTAGTTATCGCCCTCATTATTTCAGATTCTGTATCGGAGTAGAGGCCTTGCATTTGTTGCCTTTAATATCTTACTATATTATAATCTGTTGTAGTAGTTATCGATATTTTGTTGATTTCATTATTTTTAGAAATAAATGATAACTCGGATTTAGGTTAATGATATCGCAGCCTAATGTTAGTGTTAGTTGATAGGGAGGTGTTGTATCGATATCTGTTTGCAAACCGATTATAAACCAAGCTATGTTGTTTATGTTTTAGGGAATGATGCTACGGTAATGCGACTTGGTTGTTAATTTACATGGCAATATAAAATGCAATAATAAATGCAAGCATACAAATGCAATATTAAAAAGTTGTATTAATAATGTTTTATGGACAGTTTGTTGTAATGTGTCTTGTTGTTATCTTAATGGCAATATAACATGCAAATAAAATGCAATATTAATATTGTTTTATGGAAAGTTTTGTTGTAATATGACTTGTGTTATCTCAAATGGCAAGCATTATGGCAATTTTAAAAGGCAATGATAATATTGTCTTATGGTAAGTTTTCCTAAATTTTGTATAGACAACATACCAGTACTGAGGTGAAATTGTGTGGTAAAGTCATTAGAATTTTAGGGTTGATAGCATACACGATGGATTGGGATTATTAATTATTGCAGATTATAGTAATAAAATGCATTGCGGATATTGTTCCAGGTTAATGTTGTTAGAATTGTTGGATTGTTAACTCAAAAAAAAAAATGTATTGTCGATGTACTAAGCGCAATCAGTTGTTATGAGATGTACATGAGGAATAACAATCCATCGAAATTTCCTTATTCCAAAGGGTTGGTTGAGTAACACTTCAAATTAATAAAATTTAAATGGAAAAATTGGTCAGTGACTAATACAATTGGGTCATTGATAATGCCTTGTCTTAACCATGTGTGGTCATAGTCAGAGCTCCTTTGGACTTGCACCTTCCTTAGAGGATGGTTTGTTTGTTCAGTAAATTGTTGCACTTGATTGGGTCTTGATTTCTTGGTCTGCTTGTGTCGGGTGGGATGTAGACATCTCCTTGTAGCCTAGTATATAAGTCTGTGTGTGTGATTATTCTTGTGTAAAGAATCATGTGCTGTATCAAGAGTCTCAGGCCCTTTAAAGGCAGTGTTTCCACTCTTGCGACACACCTGATGGAGATTACTAGTTTCTGCTTGAGCAGATGGCCAGGAGCCCATATGACCTTCTCTCTCTCCGGAGCAGAGAACTAAGATTAAACGCCCTGCTTTCCTGTGCAGAAATAGTAAAATCTACTACTATGGATTCTTCCTTTGTGTTCGTACCATGCATAACCCAGTATGTCGTTAATGCTTGCAGTGACTTGTTGTGTGCCTTATGTCTATGGTCGTTAATTCTTGGAGTTACTTGTTGTGCGCCTTCTGTCTTCTTGTTGTGATCATTGTAATTGCATCTTGATAGTCGTCTGGTGGCGACACAGATTCAAGTATGTATGTTCCTTTTCACATGCGCACACACACCTTAACACACACACACACAAAAAAAATATTGCACCTGTTAAAGAGTTGTTGTCGTAACGAGGAGGCCATCACATACGGTATCAGAGCCGGTTCGACCTGCGGCTTGGGATTCGCCACGGCTTCCATTGACATGATTAGATTGATTATACTGTTGTTGATCGAGTTGATTGTATGCGTGCAGGTAATCATGGTTAGAGGACGCCATGGAGGCAGACGACGGGGTGCTAGGAGAGGAGGCGTGATGCCTCCAGTAGCATCCACGCCTGAGGGGTCTAACTCCCAGGGAGGTGAGCAGGTTCTCGGACAAGAGCAGATAGAAGTTGGCGATGTTGTCGGGATGATGAGATATTTTCAGCGCATGTTCGAGGCACTGATCAGTTGATTGGACAGAGACAAGGCCAGGGCGCCAACACTCGCTGAGGTTCCACCACGCGCATCGACCGTTACAGGTAGCATTCACCGTGAACTCGAGAAGGTTAAATTTCTCGAGTTCTTTGGTGCCCCGAATGGCGTCGCCGCCGAGGCATTGTTGGAGAATATGGCGATGTGCTTTGAACTTCGTGATTATACCTCCAACATGAAGGTCCACATGGTGGAATTTCAACTGAAGGGGAGCACTCTTCTATGGTGGAAGATGCTCCTACCATAGCTGAACATGGCCGTTGAAGACGTGTCATGGGAATTGCTTGAGGAACAGTTCCGAGAGAGGTATATTTCAAAGGAATTCATTGACCGTCAGCTCAATGAGTTCAACGCATTACGAAAGGGAGGTCGCACGGTGCCTGAGTACGAGGCACATTCTATGGAGATGCTCCGGTATGGTCCACAGCTTAACACTAAGAAGCTTAAGGTCAACAGGTTCGTGTTTGGCCTTAACGACAGCCTACGTGCAAAGGTTAGGATCTTGATACCTCAAACCTTGCACGATGTTGTCCAAAAGGCCCTCATAGCATAGGAGGAGCTTATCAGTGCGGGTCAGACCAGGGCTCCAGCGAGACCAGCAGGGAAGGGTTCATCTGGAATGCCGCAGCACCAGACACCAGCGAGACATATGTCGGGATATCGTGGCTTCCAGAGGGGATCCACTCTCACTACACCTCAACAACCACTGCCTCAGTAGCGGACACCTTATCGGGGACCACATCACCAACAACAACATCACCTACAGTAGAAGCAGTTTAGGCATGTTCAACAGAACAGATCTGGGTTCCAGGCCAATGGGACGTCATCTTCTACTTGGGGTACCAGGACTACTGGGCCGAAGAAGGGGTGTTGGATGTGTGGGGAGCCACACTACCAGTGCAACTGTCTTTTGGAGAGGACCAGGGCGTCTGGATCAACCAGACCCAATACAGTGGGAGATATGGGCAAGGTCCATCAAATTCATGCAGCGGTGAATAACCGCTAGGCAGAGCATCAGTCGACTGTGCTCGAGGCGATAGGTACTATCGCTGACTAGACCCTTCGTATTTTGATATACCAATGTGTTACTGAGAGTTTCATTTCTGGTGCAGTGCTAAAAAGGATTAAGGTAAAGGCAGTCGAACAAGATGAGTTTAGCTTCATAGAGATGGTTTCAGGAGCCAAACAGAAGGTTGGAGGAAAGGTTACGGGCTATTCCCTTAACCTGGGAGAGTTTGTCGTGAGGGTCAAACTGTACATTATGATCTTAGGATCTTATGACGTCGTTATTGGTATGGATTGGTTGGAATCGTATGAGGTGATACTCAACTGTATGATGAAATGGTTGAGCTTGGTCGATGATGAAGGACAGAGACGTGTGGTTGTAGGACAGAACTAGTGAGTATCCCTAAGGTTCGTCTCCTCCTTACAATTATGAAAGAGCATGCGCACGGGGTGCAAGATTTATGTGATCCTTGCACTAAACGAAAAGGGAGTGGCGGAAGGTCTGGAACACCATCCGGTGGTGAAGGAGTTTGCGGACGTATTTCCAGAGGAGTTGCCTAGGATGCCGCCGGAAAGAGAATTGGAGTTTACTATAGACCTGAAACCAGGGATCGAACCGATAGAAAGAATGCCTTATTGGATGTCGACCTCGGAGTTGCAAGAGTTGAAAATGCAACTGAAGGAGTTGCTAGACCTGGGATTGATACGTCCTAGTGTGTCACTCTGGGGTGCACCGATTATTTTCATATGAAAGAAGGACGACTCATGGAGGATTTTCATTGAGTACCATCAACTGAACAAGGCTATGATCAAGAATCAGTATCCCTTACCAATAATTGATGATCTATTCGATCAATTGAAGGGTGCGACGGTGTTCTCCAAGATCGATTTGCGATCAGGGTATCACCAGTTACGGATCAAGGAGGATGACATCCCTAAGACCGCCTTTAAGACGAGATTTGGACATTATGATTTTACTATTTTACCATTTGGACTGACAAACGCCCCAGGGGTATTCATGAGTTTAATGAACGGGGTGTTCCACGAGTACTTGGACAAGTTCATCCAAGTATTCATTGAGGATATCTTGATCTACTCTCAGACAAAAGAGGAGAATGACGAGCACTTGCGCTTGGTACTATAGTGTCTACGAGAGAAAAAATTGTATGGGAAGTTGTCCAAATGCTCTTTTTATCAATCAAGGATTCACTACTTAGGGCATGTCATCTCCGGCGAAGGTATCACCATAGATCCCAGCCAAGGTTGAAGCTATTATGGAATGGCATGTGCCGAAGAATGTCACAAAAGTGCGTATTTTTATGGGTTTAGCAAGATACTATCGACGGTTTTTCGAGGGATTTTCGAAGATAGAAAATCCGATCACGAAGTTGTAGAAGAAAAACAAGAAGTTTGTTTGGACCAAGAAATGTGCGGAAGCATTTCGAAGGTTAAAGAGTTATTGACCACAGCGCCGATACTAAGGGTCCTTGACATGGACGTAGACTTCTTGGTATGCACAGACACATCCAAGGAAGGTTTAGGCGGAGTCTTGATGCAAGACAGATGAGTGATTGCTTACATTTCGAGGAAACTGAGCAGGCATGAGGAGAACTACGCGACGCACGATTTGGAACTATTAGCCATCGTATATGCCTTGAAAGTTTGGAGACACTACCTTGTTGGACGAAAATTTGAATTAAGGACTGATCATTGTGGACTACAACACATTTTTATGCAAAGCAACCTGAACGCGCGACAACGACGTTGGTCGGAATTGCTTAGTGAGTACGATTTCGAGATTACTTACATAAAGGGAACAGTGAATCGAATGGTGGATGCCTTGAGTCAGAGGCCACGCATCTTTTTGGTGTTACCTCTTCAGACAATTCTACGTGAGAAGATTCTCACTTTACAGTGTGATGATGACTGGTACAAAGAAGTCGAGGATTTTATTGAACAAAACACAATGATGGTACCATGATATGAGGGATATTTATTTGATGTCGATGGTTTATTGAGGTTTAGAAGTCGGATTTATGTACCACCAAACGATGAGTTGAGGATGTTGATCCTGAGCGAGGCTCATAGAGAAGTTTACATGGCTCACCCAGGAGTCACAAAGATGAGGGCAAACCTTAAACCCTTATTCTTCTGAAAGGGAATGAAGGCTGACATAGTCAACTTTGTGGCTAGATGTCTAGAGTGTCATCAGATAAAGGCTGAAAATAGACACCCGACAGGACTACTTCAACCACATGCCATTCCAAAATCGAAATGGGAAGTTATTTCGATGGATTTTATTGTTGGATTTCCACTGACGACAAGGAGACATGACTCGATTTTTGTAGTAGTAGACACTCTGATGAAGAGTGCTCACTTTATTCCTGTGCATACGACATATCAGGCACCTGACATAGCAAGAGTTTTCATCGGTGAGATTGTGAGGCTACATGGCATGCCTAAGAAGATTATATACGATCGAGGATCGATGTTTACTGGACAATTTTGGCGAGTTTCCAAGAGGCCTTGGGAACCCAACTTAATTTTAGTACTGCGTATCACCCAGAGACTGACGAGCAAACCGAACGAATGAACCAAACCTTGGAAGACATGTTGCGCATGTACGTGATAAACCAACAAAAACGTTGGGAGGAATTCTTTCCTCTAGTAGAGTTCACTTACAACAACGGTTACCAGAGCACCATTAAGATGGCGCCTTTTGAGTTTCTTTATGGGCGACCATGTCGGACACCGTTGAGTTGGGATCGACTTGAGGATAGGGTCCTGGTGGGACTAGAAGTGATCCAAGAAATGGAAGAGAAAATGAAAACCATAAGATAAAGGATTAAAGAAGTGTAGGATCGACAGAAGAGTTATGTCAATGCGCACCGAGTCGACCGTAGTTACGAGGTCGGCGATCGAGTATTCTTGCGGGTTAACCGCATAATTATTTCCTAACTTGTGAAAGAACAAAAGATACTAAATAAATAATAAATGGGAAAGATTTAATAACACAACTGCCATTTTGGGCTTTAATAAAAAGGGGAAAGAAGGGAATAATAAGAATTAGGAAACTAAGAAATGGAGGAAACATAATAAAGGTAAGATGGGAACTTATGACAAAAAGCACGGTCAAAATAGTAAGGAATCTTAAATTAAGAACCTGCTAAACTGAGCAAATTTAGTAACATCCTTTTTTAAGGAAGTATTTAAAACATGTAAGGGGATCTAGGAACACCTAGGAGTAAATTTAGGAGTGATTCTAGGTGGGTGAGGGAAATGAGGAATTTAATAAATTAAAGAAAATAATTACTCAAGGAAAGAGGGGGATGTACAACACTTGTGCGAAGGAGAATAATTAGAATTATTTTTATTAAAACATTAATTAAAATGTGATTTAGGAAAGTTAGTGGGTCTCAAAACTCTATAAAAGAAAAAGGAGATGGGGAAGAAAGGAATTGGTTGTTAGCGTATCATTACGCTACCGAATTGTGACTTGACTGATTGCTTGTGAGGATTTGGGATTTTCTCATCTTGTATTGGAGTGGTAGCCCAGCCTTGCGAGGCAAGCTAGGAAGCTAGACTTACCATATGGATCTTGTGTGTCCCCTTTGCGGCTCAGGGGGCTAAGGGGGAAGAAGAGTACCCCTAGTGATTGGATGGGAGGTACCGGTGAGGTCTCGACGGTCGACAAGTGGGAGCGGCACAGAGTGCGTAGACTTCATCGAGGCGGGCATAAAGCAACGATATGCTCATGCATTTAGTAGATTAGAATGCATAGTTATTTACTTCAGCGATTATGATTGTATTATGGTAAAAATGTTGATTCAGCTGTTGTAATTCAATAAGGGATGAAACTGGAATCAATTATACTTCATCTATTGCTTTGTATCATCAAATGGCTACCACTGGGGTTGTCTTGGCAGTTGATGTCATATGTTGGTTCTGTGTTTTTACCCTGAAATTTTGTGATTGGCGCAACTTTTCTCTTCTCTCATTGTATGTTTTTAACTTGCTGATTTTTCTTCATACCATACTGATATAACCACCTACTGTGTGTTCTCCTACTGCGCTTATGCTTTTACCTATGTCTGCGCTTATGATCTTCTATCTCAGCGATTTGAATGACACCCTGGGCAGTCGACAACCTGTTGGGAAATTCAGTTGAACTCTGTTCCTGTAAATTATAACTGGGCTTTTCATTTTTTGTGTGTATGGTTATAGTGGTATTGTTTCCGAAAATGTTTGTTTTGGGTAATTGTTCTGAAATTTAACCCAGATAGTAAAATCTTCCCGCGATATGAAATTTTGATTGGCAAATAGTACTTTTATTTACAGGCGTTCTGAAATTTAAACCCTGATAATAAAATCTGTCTGCAATATGAAATTTTAATTGGCAAGTTGTATTTTATCTCGTCGACATTCTGAATTTATCCTGGGTATTTTAACCTGTCTGAGTTATATTTAAAGGAACCAAGGTAACTACATTCAGTGGCTCTCTGAAATTAATCTGGGTACTGTAACCGGTCTGCGCTATGCATTTTTATGACCAACCGTGTTTTGTTCCTAGTACTTTGAATTTTTAACCCAGATGGTTAATTCAAGGGAAATTTAGATTTCGATTGGGCCAAGGTGTCTTACCATCTGTATGCTGGCATTTTTGCTCATCCCGATGTTCGACCATGAATGCCAGTTTGAATCTGGCACACCCCCCCATCGTTGCTACCCAAAAATCCTTTAGAAAAGTCAAGTTGGAAACTATGGAGAGTAGCAAAATGTTGTTAAAGGCCGCGCAGGCCAAGAGGTCGATGCTCCTCAGAGGCCAAGAGGTCGATGCTCACGATGAAACTATTGGCAAGGGGTCAAAACGAAAGAGTCGGCGACCACCCTCTTTGCAGCCGCCTCGGTGGGTGCATGCGCGTGAGCTGACACCATTTCTGGAGGCGTATCATGCCCCTGTAAAAATGAAAGTCGTCCGCTCATGATTTTGCCCTGTGTAAGACCTGTTCGTCCCATCCAGATTCCTTATGTGGAAGCTGGTTTTGGGTTTAGTCGGAATGGCAAGATCACCATTGGGACAGTGCGCCCTCTTTAGTTGTAGACTACTCGTGATACACATGTTTTTCTCCATTTTAGGAGGAACTCCTGATGTCCTACTACCTTATTATATTGTTTCTACATCGTAGTTATCGCCCTCATTATTTCAGATTCTGTATCGGAGTACAGGCCTTGTATTTGTTGCCTTTGATATGTTACTGTATTATAATTTGTTGTAGTAGTTATCGATATTTTGTTGATTTCATTATTTTTAGAAAGAAATGATAACTCAGATTTAGGTTAATTATATCGCAGCATAAGGCTAGTGTTAGTTGATAGGGAGGTGTTGTATCGATATTTGTTTGAAAACCGATTATAAACCAAGCTATGTTGTTTATGTTTTAGGGAATGATGTTGTGGTAATGCGACCTGGTTGTTAATTTACATGGCAATATAAAATGCAATAATAAATGGAAACATACAAATGCAATATTAAAAAGTTGTATTAATAATGTTTTATGGACAGTTTTCTATAATGTGCCTTGTTGTTATCTTAATGGAAATATAACATGCAAATAAAATGCAATATTAATATTGTTTTATGGAAAGTTTTGTTGTAATATGACTTGTGTTATCTCAAATGGAAAGCATTATGGCAATTTTAAAAGGCAATGATAATATTGTCTTATGGTAAGTTTTCCTAAATTTTGTATAGACAACATACCAGTAGTGAGGTGAAATTTTGTGGTAAAGTCATTAGAATTTTAGGGTTGATAGCATACACGATGGATTGGGATTATTAATTATTGCAGATTATAGTAATGAAATGCATTGCGGATATTGTTCCAGGTTAATGTTGTTAGAATTGTTGGATTTTTATCTCAAAAAAAAAATGTATTGTTGATGTACTAAGCACAATCAGTTGTTATGAGATGTACATGAGGAATAACAATCCATCGAACTTTCCTTATTCCAAAGGGTTGGTTGAGTAACACTTCAAATTAATAAAATTTAAATGGAAAAATTGGTCAGTGACTAATACAATTGGGTTGTCGATAATGCCTTGTCTTAACCATGTGTGGTCATAGTCGGAGCTCCTTTGGACTTGCACCTTCCTTAGAGGATGGGTTGTTTGTTTAGTAAATTGTTGCACTTGATTGGGTCTTGATTTCTTGGTTTGCTTGTGTCGGGCGGGATGTAGACATCTCCTTGTAGCCTAGTATATAAGTCTGTGTGTGTGATTATTCTTGTGTAAAGAATATTGTGCCGTATCAAGAGTCTCGGTCCCTTTAAAGGCAGGGTTTCCACTCTTGCAACAGACCTGATGGAGATTACTAGTTTCTGCCTGAGCAGATAGCCAAGAGCCTATCTGACCTTCTCTCTCTCCGGAGCAGAGAACTAAGACTAAACGCCCTGCTTTCCTATGCAAAAATAGTAAAATCTACTACTATGGATTCTTCCTTTGTGTTCATACTATGCATAACCCAGTATGTCGTTAATGCTTGCAGTTACTTGTTGTGCGCCTTATGTTTATGGTCGTTAATTCTTGCAGTTACTTGTTGTGCGCCTTCTGTCTTCTTGTTCTGATCATCATGATTGCGTCTTGTTAGTCATCTAGTGGCGACGTAGAGTCAAGTATGTCTATTCCTTTTCACATGCGTGCACACACCTTAACACAAAAAAAAAAGAGATTGCACCTGTTAAAGGGTTTTTGTCGTAACGAGGAGTTCGTCACATTTCCCTAAGTAATGGCTCAATAGATATATCTGCAATATGCTCTGTGGATGGAACATATTCTAAATTAACCACCTGATCCTGTACTTATTCTCTAAGAAAGTGATACTTGATGGAGATATAATTATTTTTAGAGTGTTAAACATAATTTTTGGAGAGGTTTATATCACTTTTATTGTCGCACGTGATAGAAATAGGATGATCATAGGGAACTTGAATATCTGTGATATTTTTGTTTATTCACAACACTTGCGTACAACATGATGTTGCAGTTATATACTCTTCTTCAGCTATACAAAGATAAATAGAATTTTGTTTCTTGTTGAGCCAAGATATTAAACAACTACCAAGGAAAAATTCTCCTCCACTAGTGCTTTTTCTATCATCAATACTTCCATTTTCTATCATCTGTGTTTTTGACGTTGTTTTTATATAGGCTACATAATTCATTTGTTGAAAAAACTATAGAAACAGATAGAGTTGGCTCTGTAGATTCCAAATATACAATTTTTTAAAATTAATAATATTTATTATTTTTAATCCATTTTTGTCTTGACATATATCAAAATCCTAGAATTCATACCTCTCTCATTTATGCTATAATTTTTTTTCGGCTTAACCATTTCTTTAATGAGTTATATGCGGCAGAGGAATATCTATGATCTAAAAATAAATAAAAATAATATGATCATGTTAAGACCCTCTTAGCCTGCACAAACAAAAGACATTGTAATTTCAAGGATATGTTGACTTTGAGAATTTAGAAAAATATATAAAATTAATATTATAAATTTCCAAAAAATACAGGCCACAAGAAAAAAACATTCTCTACAAGTATACATATTTTTGTAAGAAAAATCCATCGTTAATGTACTCAAAGCATGCACAAACAAAAACATATACCTTATATTTTATTGGAAAAATAAAATACCACTGTTAGAAAAAATTAAATTTGACATAATTATTCACAATTTCTATGAATAAAATTTGTATATTGGGAAAGATAATTCAATTTCCTAAGTTTCATCTTCTTACAACATATTCAAATTCATTGCAAAAGTACCTTTAATAACTACTCCAAGTTAACATATTGTTGTTTTTTCCAGGTTTTCATTGCCACTAACTTCATCATGGGAGACCATCATTAGTGTTGGAACACATTGAAAATTATAAGCCTGAATATTTTCACTATTATTTTTATTTCATCTCAAAATTCGATCTCCAAGTGATAAATCATTTTTTGTTTTTAACCTTAAGATGTACGTGAGGTCCATCGTCGATCCAATTCTCCATTCGATTGAATGATCTCTTTTTCCTGAATGTTTTGGATCCACCTGAATGTTAAAAAGGTCAAGCCTCTAGATACTGCTTTGAATTTTTGGGCTTCGGAGTTTCGCACTTTGGCGATTTCACCATGTAGCAACTCCAAAGTCCCGATATCTGAAATTTTTTCAAAGGGTCTTAGTAATCGTACAGGTATACCTTCCTAAGATTTGACACATCATTTCAAGTAGTGGCCTATCGAAGCATACATAAAGTTAATTTGCTGACACATGAAATGATAAATACCTAAAAAGAAACTAAAACCCAATTAAAAAATCAAATAGTAATTTCACACTTTCAGAGTTCGGTCATTCGCCATCTATCGCATTCTAAATTAACAAATCCTGAACTCCCGAAATGCATTAAGCGTTAAGAAGGGTTAGTTAAATATCAAATACAATTAGAAAATAATTAATCCCTGTGCGATTTCGAGTTTCGAAAATCGTATCTCGAGCTATTATCAGATATCTCGATGTCTGAAAGCCCGAAAAGAATTAAGGTTAAACATGATTAGTTGACGGGTTGAACACTTATCTCGTGTTAATTTTTTGTTGAATCATAGTTCGGGTAAATTCAGGTTTCATCTATACAACCTCCCGATCCCAAACCACCAAACATTAATGGCACTAATAATGAATCTATGACAATGATTCCAAATAAGATCGTGGATCACCACCTATATATTTTCATTAAGGAAAGTGAGTACATCGTCAGTAAAGGTATTTATAAAATTGATACAATTAAGGTGAATGACGATGATGGAGTTTGAATTCTAATAGCAAGATCACATAAAAGAAATTTTGAGAAAAATAAGAAGTTTGTGCATTTCTTGTAACAAATAAAAGAGTTCTTAGCTCGTGATATCATGGCTCCATGAAAAAAAACTAAAGCGGCTAGTGAAAGATCGAGCCCAAACACCGACGTCCTCTTAGACACTTCACCCAGAACCATAGATACTGTGAAAACCTAGATGCAAGTATTTGATATTCTACAATATAAATTGATCAACTACCCAAGTGATTCGGACGATGAGGTTAATGAAACCCAGGCTATGAGATAAAAATATGTTGCTCAATCAGAGTTGCATAAAATAGCAATGCAGCCTAGGCTCGTGCCTTATAATGATGTGATGGGTTGGGCAATGGAGAACATTGACAGCTCGACCAGGAGAATATGCAATTCACAAAAAGTTGCATTTGGGTCTTTCCGACCAGAGCATTTCCAAGAAATGTACAAATTATCCTCAGTTCCCAATTACATTTATAATGCCACTTTCCTAATGGACTTTGACAAAAATGAATGCACGCAATATGGAAAGAACTTACCTGACTTGATCAAGGATTGTTGCTAACATCCTGAGAAATTTAGAGCAGGCACCCATGGAATATATGTTGTTGCATCAATATAACCTCACATGATGTACATAGCCATGATGTTATGTAGTCTTTTCGGGAAAGAAAACTTTGCTTATTTTTTATTACCATGGGTACCAATCATGCATACAGTAGCAGAGGGGTATTCCTTCAATTGGGCTAAAATATTATCAGACAATTTGGTCAGGGAAATCATAGACTATCAGTCATTAAAAGACAAAGGGAAACCTGTACCATTTTACATGTCGGCATACATTAGGGATGTCATTTGTTTTATGACGTTATTTCCTTTGATGGGATAGAGTTGGACTCAGACCAGTGTTGAACCAATACATTTCTATCACTCCAAGATGTGGGAGGATAAAGAAAAAGATTTCTTGTACGAAATATGTAACTATGTTGCGGTGCTGATGCATATCGCTATATACAATTTTCCACCCCCCAGGGTTTCAGACAAGATAATGACCAACCTAGGAAAAATAATTGATTGGTACATTGAGGAACATTTCTCTTACATTAGGGTTTTTGGATGTTCCATTCCTTCGCATGCCTTACCAAAGTTTCTACCAGATCGATTGGTGTGCCGAGAGGTAGAACATCAAAATGTTCTAGGGGGAATCAGTAAAGAACTAAAGGCAATGCAGAAAAAGTTATCGCTGACCTTTCCTTTACAAGTTGGTATGTTCTCACCATTAGATTTAATCCAGTCAAAGGTAGAGGTTGCGTCCCTCGAAGACATTAAGTTTGTTAATATTGAATTCAAGAAGGATGATCCTCTGAATATCATGGGAAATCACATCTCTCTTTACAATCTAAAGAGAAATGATCATGAATATTCCCCACAGGATGACATATTCCAAGGAGAAAGATCTTATGAGGAAGTGTTGACCCGAGTTCACACTTTGGCTCCAGACAACTTATCCGAGTTATATAATTTTCAAATATACCGAAGAAATATTCTGCCTAAAGTATTACAGGGAGAAGCCTCGACATCTCCAGCTACACAGGAGGTTGTGACCCAGATTTTAGTAACAGGGAGCTCCAGTGAATAGGACGCTCGAGGAAATTTGGAAAAAACTGAGGTCTTGACATAGAAGGGGGATATTGCATTGAAAAATCCACTAGATGATCGAATGAAAGATCAAGCTGAAATTTTGATAAAAAAGGGGCAAGAAAAATTGCCATCCACACCAAACAAATCAGCTACTAACATAGCGGTGCAACAACCATCCATCGAGATCAACATCCCTATCAAATTGGTCATACCTTTATAGTCTAATCAGGGGAACCCAAATGTTGAATTCATATTTATAGAATACCTTACTCCTATTTCGGTTGAAGAAATGCCCCCTTCCAACTTCCTCTTTAGTAAGAAGAGGAGGGCTATAGTAAAAATAGAAATGCACTAAAAGGAGGGAGCAACTATCAAGAGGCACAGAGTGCTATATGATGAGCATGCCTTAGAGGAGGCAACATTTTCCATGGAAATGGCAGGATCATTGGGATCTTTTGCCACGACAAATCAGTATTCAGTTACGAATCTACTAGAACAATTGAAACATAAGAATATGTTAGTGAGAAATTTGCAGAACCAAATAAATACTGTTGAATAGAGTGTTATAAATGAGATGATTAAGGGTTTTGAGAAGATCAGAGACTATGACAGACAGGAAATTCAACAACTCAAAATCAGTCTTGACAAAATGCATAAAAATTCATAGGCAAGTAGATAAATAGCCATTCAACATGGAGAGTTGGTCAAAAAAATGTAGGATAAAATAAACTTGACTGAGAACACAATAGTGGATATGGAATTTTTCCAAGCCCATCCATTGGAGGTCCAGGAGAAGCTAGAATTAGACCATCAAAACCTTTTTACTAAAGTAGAAGTTGTTCAAAACTATTATTGGGTAGAAGACCATTATTTAAATAACATTTACATAAAGGAGAGAGAGGCCAATGCAACTCGAGATACATTTTAGGAGGTTGTTTTATCAACATCAAAATATGAAGTAGCCAAGGTCCCTTAATTGTCTCTTTCAGAGAAAGCCCAATGTGACATAATACTGAAGACCTAGGATGAAAATCTGGTTGAAAGAAAAATATTAGCCAAGGAAGTAAGGAAATTTTTTGAAGAAGCTTTGTCTTCACTCAACAAAGAGTCATTGGATGTTGAAGGAGATAGCATATCTGAGGCCCTCATGAAAATTTATATAGAAAAAAGTCAATTGAATTCCAAGACAAGCATGGAAGAAGCTCGGACGACAATCCAGCAATTGAAACAAATTGACCTTATCCAGATTAATAAGTGTATTTTCAATACTAGTTTACAACTATAGGCTATATCTTCGAAATCAAGGAAAATGCAAGATCAGGTACCTCATATAGAAAATAATCTATATATTTTCTAGGTGAAGGACACAACAAAACCTTTCAGGTTAGTGGTGCAGTTCCTAGGTAGATGTGTTCAGTGTGTCAAACAAGGGAAAGCCAACACATCTGGAAACAAATGAGACAATGTGTGCATACTGTTTACCCAGGTCATGATTAGAGGCCATATGTTTTTGATTTGGAGGACAAGAACAAGGAATGTCTCTACCACCAGGTGAAGAGATAGAGAAGATGTAAATGAAACTCTTCAAATTTTACATATTGTAATATTTATTGTTTTTGAATTATGAGAATTCCAACCACTTAGGGTTGAGATCATTTTTGTATAAATGCATAGTTTGGAGACTTAACACAGGCTGCTTCTTGCCGGATGTAATAAGTAAAAATTTCCTTTCGTGAGAATTAATACAAGTGCAGACATAAATTCCAACCTTTGTGTAGTTTGAATTATGTGTTTCTCCTGTATCGCATAAATCTAGATTTCATTATGTCATTCCTTGATACATGAGTGGTTGCAATTTAGTATTAATACTACTATGGTCACATTTTATCGATTATTTGATAAGAAAGAAAATTTTCCTCTTTATTTTCTACAAGTAAATACAAGACCCATGTGCTACTTGGATAACTATATATCATATCCTTTCAAGGGTGCATTCTTTATTTTCTTCTACTGTAAACAAGGTGAGATTCATATTGCATTGATGCCTCATTTTGTTTAACAATTTTGTTAGTTTCCCCCCACATCATTTGATTTTATAAATCGACTCAGACAACGAAATAAAACTTATGTCATGTTATGTCATTAACTTCATTTAAGGATTAATTCTTATATAACTAACGGAAGAAAGAGAACCTTTCAAAACATTTTTTTATATTCATGAGGCCTAACATTATTCTTTGAGCCTTATTGTCGGGGATGAAGAAATGAAGTTATTTTTCCCTGTGAGAACGACTTGTTAAGTTTTTCTCTTTGATAGTGAACAAAGATTGAATAGAATAATAAGGATAATTTGTATCTTTCACTTGGCAACTCCACTATAGATAAACTTCCATTCGGTAGAAAGAATACCAAGAAGAACCCAGACGATCAATAGAATACGCATGTATCCGATCTTGAAAATATATTAAAACCAAGGGGATACCTCAAGAAGACTGTTGCATCTACAAGTAAGGTTTACCAACCCAAAACTCTGCAAACTAATGCTAAGATTCCACTTGAAAATTCAATCTCGCAAGAAGGTTACACACAAATCCACTCCAGAGATACATCAACTGATAAACTTGAAGCTGAAACCATAAACCG
>JZKD02S1695554.1:613770-629071 GCA_000966675.3 Picea glauca | reverse complement strand
AATCCAGAAAAAAGAGAAACAAAGATCCCAACCAGAGAAGCCGAGAAGACAATTGGAAGTTTCAATCTGGAAAATGAAATTAATAAAATTAAAATTCTTGTACCTTTGGTTGAACTATCAAAAAATCCGATGTATAGAAAGAAAATTGCCAAGATCATAAATTTCTCGAATGCTGAAAGTCATGTAGATGTTATTAATTTAGAAGTTGATAGACCTACTAGAATGTTTGGTCAACATATTGAAAATCCTAAGGATTATGTTGCTCCTTTTTACATTATATTGATTTTGCATGATCACCTACTCCATAACTGTATGTTGGATTATGGATCATCCCACAACTTTATGCCCAAAGTTATTATGGAAAAATTGGGTCTCGAGGTTACTAGACCATACCAAGATCTGTATTCTTTTGATTCAATAAAAGTCAAATGTCTTGGTATGATAAAATATTTGGTGGTTAATCTTGCACAAATTCCTGTAAAGAGTATTCTTATGGATGTAGTCATTGTTGATGTCCCTGCAAAGTATGGCATGTTGTTATCCATGTCCTGGGGTGCCAAACTTGGAGGATCTCTTCAATTGGACATGATGTATGCTACGATCCCAATTTTCGGTGGATAGTTCACCCATTTATATAGAGAGACAAGATTGGCATATATTGTAAGTGACCTAGAGAACCCAAATAATTACCCTGTATATGTCGTCGATCAGGATCTAGGAAACTGTATATTATCAATTGATGATGGTTTTGATGAATGTATAGAACAAAATTGTACAAAAGAAGAAAACAAAAAAACAGAAAAAACAAACGAAAGTGTAAATAGTATAGGAGTTTGAAAAATGTTTTTGGATGGAGTTTCATCTTGGGAAGGAGAAGGAGTTGAGTTTTGTTTGTGGCACCCAAAGATGAATTCATTATTTCTTTATCATATAGATTACAGTGGGACATTGACTATACAAATAACGTATGTGAGTATGAAGCTCTCGTCTTAATATTAGAGGCTGTCGGGAAATTGAAAATTGAAAATCTAATAATTTATGGTGATGCGGAATTAATTGTAAAGAAGATAAGGTAGCACTATCAAGCCAAAAATCCAAGGCTAAGGTTGTAGAGGAACTTCGCCTAGTATTTGATAGAGAATGTTTTCTCATTGTTTAATATTCATCATATTCCTAGGGTAGAAAATCAGCAAGGTGACTCTCTAGCGAAAGTGGCTACTACTTTTATGCTACCTATCATCTTGAAACTAAAGTATGACATAGAAATGAGGCACAATACTTTAATACCACATAATGTTCAACACTAGCAGGATTTCGACGACAATGAGTAGATCAAGCAATTTCTAGAAATGGTGGATGAATTTTCTAAAACACACATTGACCAGGAAAATCAAAATGACCCTACTTGGATCATGCAAGAAGATGAAGATCCTCATAGGTTCCAACATAAGATCACTAACCATCTCATGTTGGTGATGAAAAACAATCAGATCCCTAAAGGTTTGATCCCCTTAGAAAGATTATTTTATGAGGACGACATACCCCTAAAGTCTACCTTGCAACCTCATCCCGAAGAGGTTGAAGATTGTGATATAGACACTAAGGAAAATCCTAAACTAGTCAAAATATATAAATACCTTCCACTCAAAATGAAAAGTAAGTATGATGAGATACTCAAACAATACAAAGATGTCTTTTCTTTCTCTTATGATGAACTGAAAACTTATGATACCACTGTCATCGAACATAAAATCCCTTTAAAGCATGGTATCAAACCTTTCAAGCAGAAACTCAGACAGATAAACCCTATACTCTTGTCTATAATAAAAAGAGAGGTAAAAAATCTCATGAATGCAACTATTATTGTTCCACTCAGGTATTGTGATTGGGTAGCCAACTTAGTTCCAGTCAGGATGAAGAATGGTGAAATCAGACTCTACGTGGATTTCAGGAACCTAAACAGATCATCCCTTAAAGACAAGTATCCACTCCCTAAAATGGATCACATTCTAGAAAAAGTAGTTGGGGCTAATGGAATATCTATTATTGATGGCTTTCCAGGTTATAATCAAATTACGGTCCATGGAGATGACAAAGAAAAAAGTGCGTTTACCACTCCATGGGGTGCTTTAATGTACGATAAAATGCCTTTCGATCTGATGAATGTAGGGGCCACCTTCCAACAAGAAATGGAGATAGCCTTTTTCAGCGAGAGAGATAAGTTTTCCATTATTTATCTCGATGATTTAACATTTTTTTCTAACTCATATGCAGAGCACTTGGTACACCTCAAACAGACATTCGAGAAATGCAGAAAATTTGGTTTGTCACTCAACCCTAATAAATCCCATTTTGCGATGCAAGAAGGTAAAATTTTAGGTCAGATAGTATCTAGAGAAGGAATCAAAATTGATCTGAAAATATTTGACGCTATAGATATGATCAATATTCCTAGGAACGGAAAGGAAATCCAGTATTTTCTAGGAAAAATAATTTTTTTAAGAAGATTTATTCCAAATTTCATTGAAATTGTTAAACTGATTACATATATGTTAAAAAACGATAGTGAGGTCAAATGAATGACTGAAGCTAAAGAATCCTTTGAACGCATCAATAAAATGATAGGAGAAGCACTAGTGCTAGCCAGTCCAGACTACATGAAGGAGTTCTTGATATTTTCATTCGCATCCAAATATAATATTGCATCCATTCTCTTACAGAAGAACGATGAAGGTTTCGAGAAACTGATAGAATTTTTTTGTAAAAGCCTCAAAGACACCGAGTTGAGATATGATATACTAGAAAAACATACATACATGGTGGTGAAAGCCCTCAAAACTTTCAAGACCTACGTGCTACATTCCAAAATAATTGCCTACATGCCAACCATCTTTGTTAAAGATATATTGGTTCAACTGGATAGCGATGGAAGGAGGGGCCGGTGGCTAGCCAAGATCTAGGAATTCAATCTTGAGGTAAAACCGAATAAAATCGTCAAAGGTAAAGGACTGGATAAACTATTGGCCAAATCAAACTTTAGGGTTCTCAGGATAAACCACCTACAATCCCACGAATACTTTCCAGATATAGAAGAACTTGATGACTAACCACCTATAAGACAAATACAAGAAAAAATTTCTTCCTCGGCTTGGTATGGTGACATAGTTTCATACCTCCTGAATCTTTAGTTCCCAAGTGATATGACTCCTTCCAAGGTGAGAATGTTGAAGCTCCACGTGGTAAAATACTGCATCATTTACAATCAATTGTATTGGAAGGACCCCCTAGGATTTTTACTAAGATGTCTAATAGAATCTAAAATAGATTATGTCATAAATGAGTTTCATCAAGGAGTGTGTGGAGGACACCACTATTGGAGGGAAACTACCTATAAAATCCTGAGAGTGGGATACTATTGGCTGAAATTATTTACTGACGTGAATGCTAAATTTAGAGCTTGTAATTCCTGTCAACTATTCTCAGGCATACAAAATATTCCCTCTCTACCCTTGATTCCAGTGAAAATAGAAGCTCCATTTCAAGAATGGGGTATAGATTTTATCTAAGAGATCCTTCCACAATAAAGTGCACAACATAAATGGATTTTAACCGCTACAAACTATTTCACTAAATGGGTAGAGGTCATTCTGACATGAAATGCTACAGACTCAGTTGTGATCAATTTCTTATAAGAAAACATTTTATCAAGATTTGAATGTCCTCGGAAGATATTTACGGATAATTCTCAAGCCTTCAAATCCATGGAGATGGTTAGTTTTTGTCAAAATTACAACATTGTACTAGGAAATTTGATGACCTACTACCCTTAGGGAAACAGATTAGCTGAATCATCCAATAAGAGCTTAATCAACATAATAAAAATGGTGTTGACTGAAAATAAGAAGGCATGGAATGTTCATTTGAAATATTGTTTGTGGGTAAATCGAATCAGCACTAAGAAATCAATCGGAATGTCTCCTTTCCAAATGTTGTACGGTACTGACGTATTCCTCCCCATAAATCTCTCTCTGCCTGTGATGAATCTTTGGAAAGATGCGAAGGAAGAGCCCAATGATGTTACCAAAAGAATAAACTATTTGATTGAAGTCCAACAAAATAGGGCTGAGGTGGATGAGAGACTTCAGGAGTATCAAGATAACATGAAATCCATGTTTGATAAAAAGAGCTAAAGATAGAGAATTTCTCCCTGGTGACCTAGTTTTGAAGTGGGATGCTAGAAAAGAAGATGTAGGGAAGCATGGAAATTTTTATCACATATGGTTTCGACCTTTCAAGATCATGGCTTCAGAG
Source organism: Picea glauca (assembly GCA_000966675.3). Classification (NCBI taxonomy): domain Eukaryota; kingdom Viridiplantae; phylum Streptophyta; class Pinopsida; order Pinales; family Pinaceae; genus Picea; species Picea glauca. The sequence goes on along the minus strand of JZKD02S1695554.1, from coordinate 624,760 downwards.
GGGAAGAATTCATTTTTATTATAAAATCTTGATGGGAAAATCCTTAACGCCCCTATCAATGGGTGTTACCTGAAACACTTCATGCAATAATAAGATTCCAAATCACCATTATAAAATACTTATTGATAGTTGAGAGATAAAGATATATCAGAAACTAACAATCGTGTTTCAAAACAATTAGTTTTTCTCATGAAACAAGTGATAAATTAATAATGTTTTTTCTTAAGAATACAAATGAAAGACAAGGTATGAAATTCTATGCTCATTGTTGTTCAAACAAATATGCTAAAATAAATCTTATAAAATCTAAACAAGGTTGTACTCATGTAAAAAATGGTCACGTGATCAAATATTAGAAATATCCAAAACTCTAAGTCTCCAAATCAAATGAAAATAATACAAAGGTAAAAAAGGAAAGAAAATAAGAATAAAGGAATCTCACTAATCAGGAAGTAGGTTTGAGTGCAAATAATATCCCTTTCGAAACCTCTGACTCTTCGTTATGTTCCCATCTATCGTATCTGAAATTTTATATTCTATCTTGATTTTCACTCCATGACCATAAATCTTCATAGAAATATAGATTTCACCTTGACTCAAGAAGCCTAAAAACCAGATTTTCAAAACAAGAGTAGGTGAAAATTTTATGATTCCTTTGATTTTAATTGAGAGAAAGTATGTCTAGGATAATCCTCACTACTTTATCCCTTCTATAAGATTTAAATTGATTAGTTTCGCTCAAGGAAATTCCCTGGAAATTAAAATCCCGTCATGATAACTTCCTTATAGGAAAAGGTGTTTTGAAGGTCAAGAGAGGATTAGCCTAGAGTAAATCAAAGTGAGTTGATAGACCTTCGCTACTAAATCATAAAAATATATCATACCTTGTATGATGCATACAAATTTATTTCCCCCACTTCATAAATATTAAAATATAAGACGAATGGTGAAAGGAAATTCATAAGTTGGTTGCCCCCATTTTGTCCAAAAGAGATGATGAAAGGAAATTCATTTAAATGATTTCCCTCATCTCAACAAAGTGCAAATTGAAGTGGTAAAATAAAATTCAATGGGAAATGTAGATAACTTCACTGGGGTACTGAACAAGCTCGTTGGNAATTGGACATGATGTATGCTACGATCCCAATTTTCGGTGGATAGTTCACCCATTTATATAGAGAGACAAGATTGGCATATATTGTAAGTGACCCAGAGAAACCAAATAATTACCCTGTATATGTCGCCGATCAGGATCTAGGAAATTGTATATTATCAATTGATGATGGTTTTGATGAATGTATAGAACAAAATTGTACAAAAGAAGAAAACAAAAAAAAACAAAAAAACAAACGAAAGTGTAAATAGTATAGGAGTTTGGAAAATGTTTTTGGATGGAGTTTCATCTTGGGAAGGAGAAGGAGTTGAGTGTTGTTTGTGGCACCCAAAGATGAATTCATTATTCCTTTATCATATAGATTACAGTGGGACATTGACTATACAAATAACGTATGTGAGTATGAAGCTCTCGTCTTAATATTAGAGGTTGCCGGGAAATTGAAAATTGAAAATCTAATAATTTATGGTGATGCGGAATTAATTGTAAAGAAGATAAGGTAGCACTATCAAGCCAAAAATCCAAGGCTAAGGTTGTACAAGAACTTTGCCTAGTATTTGATAGAAAATGTTTTCTCATTGTTTAATATTCATCATATTCCTAGGGTAGAAAATCAGCAAGGTGACTCTCTAGCGAAAGTGGCTACTACTTTTATGCTACCTATCGTCTTGAAACTAAAGTATGACATAGAAATGAGGCACAAGACTTTAATACCACATAATGTTCAACACTAGCAGGAGTTCGACGACAATGAGCAGATCAAGCAATTTCTAGAAATGGTGGATGAATTTTCTAAAACACACATTGACCAGGAAAATCAAAATGACCCTACTTGGATCATGCAAGAAGATGAAGATCCTCAGAGGTTCCAACATAAGATCACTAACCATCTCATGTTGGTGCTGAAAAACAATCAGATCCCTAAAGGTTTGATCCCCTTAGAAAGATTATTTTATGAGGACGACATACCCCTAAAGTCTACCTTGCAACCTCATCCCGAAGAGGTTGAAGATTGTGATATAGACACTAAGGAAAATCCTAAACTAGTCAAAATATATAAATACCTTCCACTCAAAATGAAAAGTAAGTATGATGAGATACTCAAACAATACAAAGATGTCTTTTCTTTCTCTTATGATGAACTGAAAACTTATGATACCACTGTCATCGAACATAAAATCCCTTTAAAGCATGGTATCAAACCTTTCAAGCAGAAACTCAGACAGATAAACCCTATACTCTTGTCTATAATAAAAAGAGAGGTAAAAAATCTCATGAATGCAACTATTATTGTTCCACTCAGGTATTGTGATTGGGTAGCCAACTTAGTTCCAGTCAGGATGAAGAATGGTGAAATCAGACTCTACGTGGATTTCAGGAACCTAAACAGATCATCCCTTAAAGACAAGTATCCACTCCCTAAAATGGATCACATTCTAGAAAAAGTAGTTGGGGCTAATGGAATATCTATTATTGATGGCTTTCCAGGTTATAATCAAATTACGGTCCATGGAGATGACAAAGAAAAAAGTGCGTTTACCACTCCATGGGGTGCTTTAATGTACGATAAAATGCCTTTCGATCTGATGAATGTAGGGGCCACCTTCCAACAAGAAATGGAGATAGCCTTTTTCAGCGAGAGAGATAAGTTTTCCATTATTTATCTCGATGATTTAACATTTTTTTCTAACTCATATGCAGAGCACTTGGTACACCTCAAACAGACATTCGAGAAATGCAGAAAATTTGGTTTGTCACTCAACCCTAATAAATCCCATTTTGCGATGCAAGAAGGTAAAATTTTAGGTCAGATAGTATCTAGAGAAGGAATCAAAATTGATCTGAAAATATTTGACGCTATAGATATGATCAATATTCCTAGGAACGGAAAGGAAATCCAGTATTTTCTAGGAAAAATAATTTTTTTAAGAAGATTTATTCCAAATTTCATTGAAATTGTTAAACTGATTACATATATGTTAAAAAACGATAGTGAGGTCAAATGAATGACTGAAGCTAAAGAATCCTTTGAACGCATCAATAAAATGATAGGAGAAGCACTAGTGCTAGCCAGTCCAGACTACATGAAGGAGTTCTTGATATTTTCATTCGCATCCAAATATAATATTGCATCCATTCTCTTACAGAAGAACGATGAAGGTTTCGAGAAACTGATAGAATTTTTTTGTAAAAGCCTCAAAGACACCGAGTTGAGATATGATATACTAGAAAAACATACATACATGGTGGTGAAAGCCCTCAAAACTTTCAAGACCTACGTGCTACATTCCAAAATAATTGCCTACATGCCAACCATCTTTGTTAAAGATATATTGGTTCAACTGGATAGCGATGGAAGGAGGGGCCGGTGGCTAGCCAAGATCTAGGAATTCAATCTTGAGGTAAAACCGAATAAAATCGTCAAAGGTAAAGGACTGGATAAACTATTGGCCAAATCAAACTTTAGGGTTCTCAGGATAAACCACCTACAATCCCACGAATACTTTCCAGATATAGAAGAACTTGATGACTAACCACCTATAAGACAAATACAAGAAAAAATTTCTTCCTCGGCTTGGTATGGTGACATAGTTTCATACCTCCTGAATCTTTAGTTCCCAAGTGATATGACTCCTTCCAAGGTGAGAATGTTGAAGCTCCACGTGGTAAAATACTGCATCATTTACAATCAATTGTATTGGAAGGACCCCCTAGGATTTTTACTAAGATGTCTAATAGAATCTAAAATAGATTATGTCATAAATGAGTTTCATCAAGGAGTGTGTGGAGGACACCACTATTGGAGGGAAACTACCTATAAAATCCTGAGAGTGGGATACTATTGGCTGAAATTATTTACTGACGTGAATGCTAAATTTAGAGCTTGTAATTCCTGTCAACTATTCTCAGGCATACAAAATATTCCCTCTCTACCCTTGATTCCAGTGAAAATAGAAGCTCCATTTCAAGAATGGGGTATAGATTTTATCTAAGAGATCCTTCCACAATAAAGTGCACAACATAAATGGATTTTAACCGCTACAAACTATTTCACTAAATGGGTAGAGGTCATTCTGACATGAAATGCTACAGACTCAGTTGTGATCAATTTCTTATAAGAAAACATTTTATCAAGATTTGAATGTCCTCGGAAGATATTTACGGATAATTCTCAAGCCTTCAAATCCATGGAGATGGTTAGTTTTTGTCAAAATTACAACATTGTACTAGGAAATTTGATGACCTACTACCCTTAGGGAAACAGATTAGCTGAATCATCCAATAAGAGCTTAATCAACATAATAAAAATGGTGTTGACTGAAAATAAGAAGGCATGGAATGTTCATTTGAAATATTGTTTGTGGGTAAATCGAATCAGCACTAAGAAATCAATCGGAATGTCTCCTTTCCAAATGTTGTACGGTACTGACGTATTCCTCCCCATAAATCTCTCTCTGCCTGTGATGAATCTTTGGAAAGATGCGAAGGAAGAGCCCAATGATGTTACCAAAAGAATAAACTATTTGATTGAAGTCCAACAAAATAGGGCTGAGGTGGATGAGAGACTTCAGGAGTATCAAGATAACATGAAATCCATGTTTGATAAAAAGAGCTAAAGATAGAGAATTTCTCCCTGGTGACCTAGTTTTGAAGTGGGATGCTAGAAAAGAAGATGTAGGGAAGCATGGAAATTTTTATCACATATGGTTTCGACCTTTCAAGATCATGGCTTCAGAGGGGAAGAATTCATTTTTATTATAAAATCTTGATGGGAAAATCCTTAACGCCCCTATCAATGGGTGTTACCTGAAACACTTCATGCAATAATAAGATTCCAAATCACCATTATAAAATACTTATTGATAGTTGAGAGATAAAGATATATCAGAAACTAACAATCGTGTTTCAAAACAATTAGTTTTTCTCATGAAACAAGTGATAAATTAATAATGTTTTTTCTTAAGAATACAAATGAAAGACAAGGTATGAAATTCTATGCTCATTGTTGTTCAAACAAATATGCTAAAATAAATCTTATAAAATCTAAACAAGGTTGTACTCATGTAAAAAATGGTCACGTGATCAAATATTAGAAATATCCAAAACTCTAAGTCTCCAAATCAAATGAAAATAATACAAAGGTAAAAAAGGAAAGAAAATAAGAATAAAGGAATCTCACTAATCAGGAAGTAGGTTTGAGTGCAAATAATATCCCTTTCGAAACCTCTGACTCTTCGTTATGTTCCCATCTATCGTATCTGAAATTTTATATTCTATCTTGATTTTCACTCCATGACCATAAATCTTCATAGAAATATAGATTTCACCTTGACTCAAGAAGCCTAAAAACCAGATTTTCAAAACAAGAGTAGGTGAAAATTTTATGATTCCTTTGATTTTAATTGAGAGAAAGTATGTCTAGGATAATCCTCACTACTTTATCCCTTCTATAAGATTTAAATTGATTAGTTTCGCTCAAGGAAATTCCCTGGAAATTAAAATCCCGTCATGATAACTTCCTTATAGGAAAAGGTGTTTTGAAGGTCAAGAGAGGATTAGCCTAGAGTAAATCAAAGTGAGTTGATAGACCTTCGCTACTAAATCATAAAAATATATCATACCTTGTATGATGCATACAAATTTATTTCCCCCACTTCATAAATATTAAAATATAAGACGAATGGTGAAAGGAAATTCATAAGTTGGTTGCCCCCATTTTGTCCAAAAGAGATGATGAAAGGAAATTCATTTAAATGATTTCCCTCATCTCAACAAAGTGCAAATTGAAGTGGTAAAATAAAATTCAATGGGAAATGTAGATAACTTCACTGGGGTACTGAACAAGCTCGTTGGCAATGAAACAATGTCTATGATATCTACAAGGTTTTTATACATGTATATAATGTACTCTGGTAGCTAGTTCTCTTTTCGATAAGATTTACATTCTAAACCAACATGGGACCCCCCAAAGTAAATTTTTAAATTTACTCTATTTTGATGTGAAAAAAATCGACCACAGTCTGATATCTCAGTTAATGTTGTTTTGTTGATCTTAAATAGGCCCGAAATCAGTTTCAGGAAAAATAAAGCTATTAATAGCCTAAACTCGATATTGATGAACGATCAAGTTTTTTAAAGTTTTTTGAGATACGACTGAAGTCTAATATCCTTATGTATGTTTTCTCAAAGGTGTTTCCCAAAAACCCAATGATGACTCCATTAACCCAATAAAGGCACTTGGTCTACAGTTCTTCCATGCCTCGCAGGGAGACACCATCCCCAGATGGAGCCTATGTTGGAACATATTTAAATTTATAAGCCTTAATATTTACACTATTATTGTTACTTCATCTCATAAGTCGATTTCCAAGTGATAAATCATTTTTTGTTTTTAACCTTAAGGTGTATGCACGTTCCATTGTCGATCCAATTCTCCCATCGATAGAGTGATTGCTGTTTCCCAAACGTTTTGGAGCCGCCTGAATGTTAAGAAGGTCAAGTTTCTAGAGACTCCTTCGAAGTTTCGGGCTTTAGAGTTTCTCACTTTGGGTGTTTCACCATGTAGCAACTCCAAAGTCGTAACATCTGAAAAGTGTTCAAAGGGTCTTAGTCATTGTACATGTATACCTTCTGAAGGTTTGACACATCATTACGAGTAGTGGCATGTCGAAGTGTCCATAAAGTTAATTTGTTGAAACATGAAATGACAAATACCTTAAAAGAAACTAAAACCCAATTAAAAAGTCAAATAGTAATTTCATGATTTCAGAGTTTGAGAATTTTCCATCTATCATATTCTAAATTCACGAAGATCGAACTCCCAAAATTCCTTAAGAATTAAGCAGGGTTAATTAAAGAGCAAAGACAATTAGCAAATAATTAATCCTTGTGCGATTTCGAGTTTCAGAAATTGTATCTCGAGCTATTATCAGATATCCCGAGGTCTGAAAGCCCGAAAAGAATTAAGGTTAAACATGATTATTTAACGGGTTGAACACTTATCTCGTGTTAATTTTTCGTTGAATCGTAGTTCGGGTAAATTCAAGTTTCATCTATACAACCTCCCAATCGTGAACCACCAAAAATTAATGGCATTAATAACGGATCTATGGAAATGATTCCAAATAAGAACACGGATCACCGCCTAAATATTTTCATTAAGAAAAGTGAATACATCGTTAGTAAAGGTATTTACAAAATTGATACAATTAAGGTGAATAACGATCTTGGAGTTTGAATTCTAATAGCAAGGTTGCATAAAATCAAGTTTTAGAAAAATAAGAAGTTTGCGCATTTCCTATAAGAGGTAACAAAGTTTTGAGATCGTGATATCATGGCTCCATGAAAAACAGCTAAAGCGACTAGTGAAAGATCGAGCCCGAACATTGATGTCCTCTCAGACACTTCACCCAGAAACATAGATACCGTGAAATTATGAACGCAGGTATTTAATATTCTACAATATGAATTGATCAATTGCCAAGGTGATTCGGGCGATGATCTAACTGAAACCCATGCTACAATATACAAATACATTGCTCAATCAGAGCTGCATAAAATAGCAATGCGGCATAGGCTCGTGCCTTATAATGATATGATTGGTTGGGAACTAGAGAACGTTGACACCTTGAACAAGAGCATATGAAATTCACAAAAAGTTGCAGTTGGGTCTTTCCGACCAGAGAATTTCCAGGAAATGTACAAATTATCCTCAGTTCCCAATTACATTTATAATGCCACTTTCCTAATGGACTTTGACAAAAAATAATGCACGAAATATGGAAATAACTTACCTAACTTGATCAAGGATTGGTGCTCACGTCCTGAGAAATTTAGAGAAGAAACCCATGGCATATATGTTGTTGCATCATTAGAACCTCACATGATTTATGTAGCCATAATGTTATGTAGACTTTTTGGGAAGGAAAACTCTGCTCATTTTTTATTACCATGGGCACCAATCATTCATATAGTAGTAGAGTGGTATTCCTTTGTCTGGGCCAAAATATTATTGGACAATTTGATCAGGGAAATCACAAAATATTAGTCATTGAAAGGAAAAGGGAAAACTACCCCATTTTACATGTCGACATACATTATGGATTTCGTTTATTTTATGACGCCATTTCCTTTGATGGGTTGGAGATGGACTCCAACCAGCACTGAACCAATACATTTGTATCACTCCAAGTTGTGGGACAATAAAGAAAAAGATTTCTTCTACGAAATCTACAACTATGTGGTGGTGTTGATGCATATCTCTATATGTGGTTGCCCACCTACCAGGATTTTAGACAAGATAGTGACCAACCTAGGAAAAATAGCAGATTGGCACATTGAGGAACATTTCTCTTACATCATGGTTTTTGGATGTTTCGTTCCTTTGCATAAATTACTAAAGTTTCTACCATATTGATTGGTGTTCCGAGAGGTAGCACATCAAATTGTGCTAGGTGGAATTAGTAAATAACTAAAGGCAGCGTAGAAAAAGGTATGACCCTCCTTTCCTTTGCAAGTTGGTATGTTCTCACTTTTAGATTTCCACCACTCAAAGGTAGAGGTTGCGGCCCTAGAAGACATTAATCTTGTTAATATTTAATTCAAGAAACATGATCCCCATAAGATCATGGGAAATCACATGGCTCTTTACAATCTAAGGAGATATGAGCATGAAGATTCCCCACGGGATGACATACTCCAAGGAGAAACATCTTATCATGAAGTGTTGATTCGAGCTCAAACTCTGGCTCCAGACAAATTAATCGACTTCTATAATTTGCAAAGACATTAAAGAAATAGTCTGCCTAAAGTCTTACAGGGAGAACCCCCACATCTCCATATACACAGGAGGTTGTGACCCATGGTTTAGAAACAGGGAGCTCCAATGAATAGGACGCTTAAGAAAATTCGAAAAAAAATGAGGTCTTGACACAAAAGGGGGATACTGCATTAATAAATCCACCAGATGATAAAACAAAAGATCAAGATGAAACTTTGATAAAAAAGGGGCAAGAAAAATCATCGTCCACACCAAACAAATCAGCTACTAACACAGTGGAGCAACAACCATCCACCGATATAGGCATCTCTATCAAATCGGTCACACATTTACAGTCCATTCAAGGGAACCCAAATGTTGAAGTCATATTTATAGAAGTCCTTACTCCTATTTTGGTTGAATAAATGCCCCCTTCCGACTTCTTCTTCAAAAAGAAGAGGACGGATATAGTAAAAAGAGAAATGAACCAAAAGGAGGGTGAAATTGTCAAGAGGCATATAGTGTTATATGATGGACAAGCCTTAGAGGAGGCATAATTCGCCATGAAAATGGCAGACTCATTGGGAGCTTTTTCCACGACAAATCAATATTCAGTCAGGAATCTAGTAGAACAATTGAAACAGAAGAATCTGTTAGTGAGAAAGTTGCAAAACCAAATAAAGATTATAGAACAGAGTGTGAGAAATGAGATGAATAAGGGTTTTGAGCAGATCATAGCTTGTGACAGACAGGAAATTCAGCACCTCCAAATCAGTCCTGAAGAAATGCATAAAAATTCACAGGCAAGTAGAGAACTATCCATTCAATAGGGAGAGTTGGTCAAACAACTATAGGCTAAAATAAACTTGTCTGAGAACACGGTAGTGGATATGGCAGTTTTCCAAGCCCAGACATTGGAGGTGCAAGAGAATTTGGAATTAGACCAGCAAAACCTTTTTACTAAAGTAGAAGTTGTTCAAAACTACTATCGGGTAGTAGACCATTCTTTAAATAACATTTACATAAAGGAGAGAGAGCCCAATGCAACTCGAGATGCATTATAGGAGGTCTCTTTATTAGCAACAAAATATGAATTAGCCAGGGTCTCTCGATTGTATCTTTCAGAGAAAACCCGAGGCGACATAATACTGAAGACTTGGGGGGCTGAAAGAAAAAGATTATCCAGGGAAGTAAAGATGGTTTGTCAAGAAGCATTGTATTCACTCGACAAAGAGTCATTGGAAGTTGAAGGAGATAGTATATATGAGGCCTTGGGGAAAATTGATATAACAAAAAATAAACTAAATTCCAAGATAAGCATGGAAGAAGCCCGAATGAAAATCCAACAATTGAAACAAATTGACCTTATCTAGATTAATAAGTGGATAGTCAATCCTAGTTTACAGCTACAAGTTATATCTTCAAAAGCAAGGAAAATGCAGGATAGGTTTCCTCATATAGAAAAGAAGCTATATACTTTTGAGGTGAAGGACACAATAGAACCTTTCAGGCTAGTGGTGAAGTTCATAGCCAGATGTGTTTAGTGTGTCGAACAAGGGAAATCCAACACATATGGAAACAAATGAGACAACGTGTGCATATCGTTTACACAGGTCATGATTTGAGGCCAGTTGTTTATGAGCTATAGGACAAGAAAAAGAAACGTCTATGCTAGCAGGTGAAGAGACAAAGAAGATGCAAATGAAACTCTTCAAATTTTAATTATTGTAATACTTATTGTTTTTTAATTATGAGAATTCCAACCTCTTAGGGTTGAGATCATTTTTGTATAAATGAATAGTTTGAAGAATCAATATAGGTTGCTTCTTGTTGGATGTAATAAATAAAACTCTCCTTTTGGGAGAATTAATACAAATGCAGACATAGATTCCATCCTTTGTGCAGTTTGAGTTATGTGTTTCTCTTGTATCTCATAATTCTAGCTTTCTTTATGTCATTCCTTGATAAGTGAGTGGTTGCAAATTATTATTACTACTACTGTGGTCACATTTGATTGGTTGTTTGAAAAGAAAACATTTTTTCCTCTGTATTTTCTATAAGTAAATATGAGACCTGTGAGCTACTTGGATAACTGTATCCCATATCTGTAGTGCACC
>JZKD02S1695554.1:602637-613760 GCA_000966675.3 Picea glauca | reverse complement strand
TTCTATCTCAGCGATTTGAATGACACCCTGGGCAGTCGACAACCTGTTGGGAAATTCAGTTGAACTCTGTTCCTGTAAATTATAACTGGGCTTTTCATTTTTTGTGTGTATGGTTATAGTGGTATTGTTTCCGAAAATGTTTGTTTTGGGTAATTGTTCTGAAATTTAACCCAGATAGTAAAATCTTCCCGCGATATGAAATTTTGATTGGCAAATAGTACTTTTATTTACAGGCGTTCTGAAATTTAAACCCTGATAATAAAATCTGTCTGCAATATGAAATTTTAATTGGCAAGTTGTATTTTATCTCGTCGACATTCTGAATTTATCCTGGGTATTTTAACCTGTCTGAGTTATATTTAAAGGAACCAAGGTAACTACATTCAGTGGCTCTCTGAAATTAATCTGGGTACTGTAACCGGTCTGCGCTATGCATTTTTATGACCAACCGTGTTTTGTTCCTAGTACTTTGAATTTTTAACCCAGATGGTTAATTCAAGGGAAATTTAGATTTCGATTGGGCCAAGGTGTCTTACCATCTGTATGCTGGCATTTTTGCTCATCCCGATGTTCGACCATGAATGCCAGTTTGAATCTGGCACACCCCCCCATCGTTGCTACCCAAAAATCCTTTAGAAAAGTCAAGTTGGAAACTATGGAGAGTAGCAAAATGTTGTTAAAGGCCGCGCAGGCCAAGAGGTCGATGCTCCTCAGAGGCCAAGAGGTCGATGCTCACGATGAAACTATTGGCAAGGGGTCAAAACGAAAGAGTCGGCGACCACCCTCTTTGCAGCCGCCTCGGTGGGTGCATGCGCGTGAGCTGACACCATTTCTGGAGGCGTATCATGCCCCTGTAAAAATGAAAGTCGTCCGCTCATGATTTTGCCCTGTGTAAGACCTGTTCGTCCCATCCAGATTCCTTATGTGGAAGCTGGTTTTGGGTTTAGTCGGAATGGCAAGATCACCATTGGGACAGTGCGCCCTCTTTAGTTGTAGACTACTCGTGATACACATGTTTTTCTCCATTTTAGGAGGAACTCCTGATGTCCTACTACCTTATTATATTGTTTCTACATCGTAGTTATCGCCCTCATTATTTCAGATTCTGTATCGGAGTACAGGCCTTGTATTTGTTGCCTTTGATATGTTACTGTATTATAATTTGTTGTAGTAGTTATCGATATTTTGTTGATTTCATTATTTTTAGAAAGAAATGATAACTCAGATTTAGGTTAATTATATCGCAGCATAAGGCTAGTGTTAGTTGATAGGGAGGTGTTGTATCGATATTTGTTTGAAAACCGATTATAAACCAAGCTATGTTGTTTATGTTTTAGGGAATGATGTTGTGGTAATGCGACCTGGTTGTTAATTTACATGGCAATATAAAATGCAATAATAAATGGAAACATACAAATGCAATATTAAAAAGTTGTATTAATAATGTTTTATGGACAGTTTTCTATAATGTGCCTTGTTGTTATCTTAATGGAAATATAACATGCAAATAAAATGCAATATTAATATTGTTTTATGGAAAGTTTTGTTGTAATATGACTTGTGTTATCTCAAATGGAAAGCATTATGGCAATTTTAAAAGGCAATGATAATATTGTCTTATGGTAAGTTTTCCTAAATTTTGTATAGACAACATACCAGTAGTGAGGTGAAATTTTGTGGTAAAGTCATTAGAATTTTAGGGTTGATAGCATACACGATGGATTGGGATTATTAATTATTGCAGATTATAGTAATGAAATGCATTGCGGATATTGTTCCAGGTTAATGTTGTTAGAATTGTTGGATTTTTATCTCAAAAAAAAAATGTATTGTTGATGTACTAAGCACAATCAGTTGTTATGAGATGTACATGAGGAATAACAATCCATCGAACTTTCCTTATTCCAAAGGGTTGGTTGAGTAACACTTCAAATTAATAAAATTTAAATGGAAAAATTGGTCAGTGACTAATACAATTGGGTTGTCGATAATGCCTTGTCTTAACCATGTGTGGTCATAGTCGGAGCTCCTTTGGACTTGCACCTTCCTTAGAGGATGGGTTGTTTGTTTAGTAAATTGTTGCACTTGATTGGGTCTTGATTTCTTGGTTTGCTTGTGTCGGGCGGGATGTAGACATCTCCTTGTAGCCTAGTATATAAGTCTGTGTGTGTGATTATTCTTGTGTAAAGAATATTGTGCCGTATCAAGAGTCTCGGTCCCTTTAAAGGCAGGGTTTCCACTCTTGCAACAGACCTGATGGAGATTACTAGTTTCTGCCTGAGCAGATAGCCAAGAGCCTATCTGACCTTCTCTCTCTCCGGAGCAGAGAACTAAGACTAAACGCCCTGCTTTCCTATGCAAAAATAGTAAAATCTACTACTATGGATTCTTCCTTTGTGTTCATACTATGCATAACCCAGTATGTCGTTAATGCTTGCAGTTACTTGTTGTGCGCCTTATGTTTATGGTCGTTAATTCTTGCAGTTACTTGTTGTGCGCCTTCTGTCTTCTTGTTCTGATCATCATGATTGCGTCTTGTTAGTCATCTAGTGGCGACGTAGAGTCAAGTATGTCTATTCCTTTTCACATGCGTGCACACACCTTAACACAAAAAAAAAAGAGATTGCACCTGTTAAAGGGTTTTTGTCGTAACGAGGAGTTCGTCACATTTCCCTAAGTAATGGCTCAATAGATATATCTGCAATATGCTCTGTGGATGGAACATATTCTAAATTAACCACCTGATCCTGTACTTATTCTCTAAGAAAGTGATACTTGATGGAGATATAATTATTTTTAGAGTGTTAAACATAATTTTTGGAGAGGTTTATATCACTTTTATTGTCGCACGTGATAGAAATAGGATGATCATAGGGAACTTGAATATCTGTGATATTTTTGTTTATTCACAACACTTGCGTACAACATGATGTTGCAGTTATATACTCTTCTTCAGCTATACAAAGATAAATAGAATTTTGTTTCTTGTTGAGCCAAGATATTAAACAACTACCAAGGAAAAATTCTCCTCCACTAGTGCTTTTTCTATCATCAATACTTCCATTTTCTATCATCTGTGTTTTTGACGTTGTTTTTATATAGGCTACATAATTCATTTGTTGAAAAAACTATAGAAACAGATAGAGTTGGCTCTGTAGATTCCAAATATACAATTTTTTAAAATTAATAATATTTATTATTTTTAATCCATTTTTGTCTTGACATATATCAAAATCCTAGAATTCATACCTCTCTCATTTATGCTATAATTTTTTTTCGGCTTAACCATTTCTTTAATGAGTTATATGCGGCAGAGGAATATCTATGATCTAAAAATAAATAAAAATAATATGATCATGTTAAGACCCTCTTAGCCTGCACAAACAAAAGACATTGTAATTTCAAGGATATGTTGACTTTGAGAATTTAGAAAAATATATAAAATTAATATTATAAATTTCCAAAAAATACAGGCCACAAGAAAAAAACATTCTCTACAAGTATACATATTTTTGTAAGAAAAATCCATCGTTAATGTACTCAAAGCATGCACAAACAAAAACATATACCTTATATTTTATTGGAAAAATAAAATACCACTGTTAGAAAAAATTAAATTTGACATAATTATTCACAATTTCTATGAATAAAATTTGTATATTGGGAAAGATAATTCAATTTCCTAAGTTTCATCTTCTTACAACATATTCAAATTCATTGCAAAAGTACCTTTAATAACTACTCCAAGTTAACATATTGTTGTTTTTTCCAGGTTTTCATTGCCACTAACTTCATCATGGGAGACCATCATTAGTGTTGGAACACATTGAAAATTATAAGCCTGAATATTTTCACTATTATTTTTATTTCATCTCAAAATTCGATCTCCAAGTGATAAATCATTTTTTGTTTTTAACCTTAAGATGTACGTGAGGTCCATCGTCGATCCAATTCTCCATTCGATTGAATGATCTCTTTTTCCTGAATGTTTTGGATCCACCTGAATGTTAAAAAGGTCAAGCCTCTAGATACTGCTTTGAATTTTTGGGCTTCGGAGTTTCGCACTTTGGCGATTTCACCATGTAGCAACTCCAAAGTCCCGATATCTGAAATTTTTTCAAAGGGTCTTAGTAATCGTACAGGTATACCTTCCTAAGATTTGACACATCATTTCAAGTAGTGGCCTATCGAAGCATACATAAAGTTAATTTGCTGACACATGAAATGATAAATACCTAAAAAGAAACTAAAACCCAATTAAAAAATCAAATAGTAATTTCACACTTTCAGAGTTCGGTCATTCGCCATCTATCGCATTCTAAATTAACAAATCCTGAACTCCCGAAATGCATTAAGCGTTAAGAAGGGTTAGTTAAATATCAAATACAATTAGAAAATAATTAATCCCTGTGCGATTTCGAGTTTCGAAAATCGTATCTCGAGCTATTATCAGATATCTCGATGTCTGAAAGCCCGAAAAGAATTAAGGTTAAACATGATTAGTTGACGGGTTGAACACTTATCTCGTGTTAATTTTTTGTTGAATCATAGTTCGGGTAAATTCAGGTTTCATCTATACAACCTCCCGATCCCAAACCACCAAACATTAATGGCACTAATAATGAATCTATGACAATGATTCCAAATAAGATCGTGGATCACCACCTATATATTTTCATTAAGGAAAGTGAGTACATCGTCAGTAAAGGTATTTATAAAATTGATACAATTAAGGTGAATGACGATGATGGAGTTTGAATTCTAATAGCAAGATCACATAAAAGAAATTTTGAGAAAAATAAGAAGTTTGTGCATTTCTTGTAACAAATAAAAGAGTTCTTAGCTCGTGATATCATGGCTCCATGAAAAAAAACTAAAGCGGCTAGTGAAAGATCGAGCCCAAACACCGACGTCCTCTTAGACACTTCACCCAGAACCATAGATACTGTGAAAACCTAGATGCAAGTATTTGATATTCTACAATATAAATTGATCAACTACCCAAGTGATTCGGACGATGAGGTTAATGAAACCCAGGCTATGAGATAAAAATATGTTGCTCAATCAGAGTTGCATAAAATAGCAATGCAGCCTAGGCTCGTGCCTTATAATGATGTGATGGGTTGGGCAATGGAGAACATTGACAGCTCGACCAGGAGAATATGCAATTCACAAAAAGTTGCATTTGGGTCTTTCCGACCAGAGCATTTCCAAGAAATGTACAAATTATCCTCAGTTCCCAATTACATTTATAATGCCACTTTCCTAATGGACTTTGACAAAAATGAATGCACGCAATATGGAAAGAACTTACCTGACTTGATCAAGGATTGTTGCTAACATCCTGAGAAATTTAGAGCAGGCACCCATGGAATATATGTTGTTGCATCAATATAACCTCACATGATGTACATAGCCATGATGTTATGTAGTCTTTTCGGGAAAGAAAACTTTGCTTATTTTTTATTACCATGGGTACCAATCATGCATACAGTAGCAGAGGGGTATTCCTTCAATTGGGCTAAAATATTATCAGACAATTTGGTCAGGGAAATCATAGACTATCAGTCATTAAAAGACAAAGGGAAACCTGTACCATTTTACATGTCGGCATACATTAGGGATGTCATTTGTTTTATGACGTTATTTCCTTTGATGGGATAGAGTTGGACTCAGACCAGTGTTGAACCAATACATTTCTATCACTCCAAGATGTGGGAGGATAAAGAAAAAGATTTCTTGTACGAAATATGTAACTATGTTGCGGTGCTGATGCATATCGCTATATACAATTTTCCACCCCCCAGGGTTTCAGACAAGATAATGACCAACCTAGGAAAAATAATTGATTGGTACATTGAGGAACATTTCTCTTACATTAGGGTTTTTGGATGTTCCATTCCTTCGCATGCCTTACCAAAGTTTCTACCAGATCGATTGGTGTGCCGAGAGGTAGAACATCAAAATGTTCTAGGGGGAATCAGTAAAGAACTAAAGGCAATGCAGAAAAAGTTATCGCTGACCTTTCCTTTACAAGTTGGTATGTTCTCACCATTAGATTTAATCCAGTCAAAGGTAGAGGTTGCGTCCCTCGAAGACATTAAGTTTGTTAATATTGAATTCAAGAAGGATGATCCTCTGAATATCATGGGAAATCACATCTCTCTTTACAATCTAAAGAGAAATGATCATGAATATTCCCCACAGGATGACATATTCCAAGGAGAAAGATCTTATGAGGAAGTGTTGACCCGAGTTCACACTTTGGCTCCAGACAACTTATCCGAGTTATATAATTTTCAAATATACCGAAGAAATATTCTGCCTAAAGTATTACAGGGAGAAGCCTCGACATCTCCAGCTACACAGGAGGTTGTGACCCAGATTTTAGTAACAGGGAGCTCCAGTGAATAGGACGCTCGAGGAAATTTGGAAAAAACTGAGGTCTTGACATAGAAGGGGGATATTGCATTGAAAAATCCACTAGATGATCGAATGAAAGATCAAGCTGAAATTTTGATAAAAAAGGGGCAAGAAAAATTGCCATCCACACCAAACAAATCAGCTACTAACATAGCGGTGCAACAACCATCCATCGAGATCAACATCCCTATCAAATTGGTCATACCTTTATAGTCTAATCAGGGGAACCCAAATGTTGAATTCATATTTATAGAATACCTTACTCCTATTTCGGTTGAAGAAATGCCCCCTTCCAACTTCCTCTTTAGTAAGAAGAGGAGGGCTATAGTAAAAATAGAAATGCACTAAAAGGAGGGAGCAACTATCAAGAGGCACAGAGTGCTATATGATGAGCATGCCTTAGAGGAGGCAACATTTTCCATGGAAATGGCAGGATCATTGGGATCTTTTGCCACGACAAATCAGTATTCAGTTACGAATCTACTAGAACAATTGAAACATAAGAATATGTTAGTGAGAAATTTGCAGAACCAAATAAATACTGTTGAATAGAGTGTTATAAATGAGATGATTAAGGGTTTTGAGAAGATCAGAGACTATGACAGACAGGAAATTCAACAACTCAAAATCAGTCTTGACAAAATGCATAAAAATTCATAGGCAAGTAGATAAATAGCCATTCAACATGGAGAGTTGGTCAAAAAAATGTAGGATAAAATAAACTTGACTGAGAACACAATAGTGGATATGGAATTTTTCCAAGCCCATCCATTGGAGGTCCAGGAGAAGCTAGAATTAGACCATCAAAACCTTTTTACTAAAGTAGAAGTTGTTCAAAACTATTATTGGGTAGAAGACCATTATTTAAATAACATTTACATAAAGGAGAGAGAGGCCAATGCAACTCGAGATACATTTTAGGAGGTTGTTTTATCAACATCAAAATATGAAGTAGCCAAGGTCCCTTAATTGTCTCTTTCAGAGAAAGCCCAATGTGACATAATACTGAAGACCTAGGATGAAAATCTGGTTGAAAGAAAAATATTAGCCAAGGAAGTAAGGAAATTTTTTGAAGAAGCTTTGTCTTCACTCAACAAAGAGTCATTGGATGTTGAAGGAGATAGCATATCTGAGGCCCTCATGAAAATTTATATAGAAAAAAGTCAATTGAATTCCAAGACAAGCATGGAAGAAGCTCGGACGACAATCCAGCAATTGAAACAAATTGACCTTATCCAGATTAATAAGTGTATTTTCAATACTAGTTTACAACTATAGGCTATATCTTCGAAATCAAGGAAAATGCAAGATCAGGTACCTCATATAGAAAATAATCTATATATTTTCTAGGTGAAGGACACAACAAAACCTTTCAGGTTAGTGGTGCAGTTCCTAGGTAGATGTGTTCAGTGTGTCAAACAAGGGAAAGCCAACACATCTGGAAACAAATGAGACAATGTGTGCATACTGTTTACCCAGGTCATGATTAGAGGCCATATGTTTTTGATTTGGAGGACAAGAACAAGGAATGTCTCTACCACCAGGTGAAGAGATAGAGAAGATGTAAATGAAACTCTTCAAATTTTACATATTGTAATATTTATTGTTTTTGAATTATGAGAATTCCAACCACTTAGGGTTGAGATCATTTTTGTATAAATGCATAGTTTGGAGACTTAACACAGGCTGCTTCTTGCCGGATGTAATAAGTAAAAATTTCCTTTCGTGAGAATTAATACAAGTGCAGACATAAATTCCAACCTTTGTGTAGTTTGAATTATGTGTTTCTCCTGTATCGCATAAATCTAGATTTCATTATGTCATTCCTTGATACATGAGTGGTTGCAATTTAGTATTAATACTACTATGGTCACATTTTATCGATTATTTGATAAGAAAGAAAATTTTCCTCTTTATTTTCTACAAGTAAATACAAGACCCATGTGCTACTTGGATAACTATATATCATATCCTTTCAAGGGTGCATTCTTTATTTTCTTCTACTGTAAACAAGGTGAGATTCATATTGCATTGATGCCTCATTTTGTTTAACAATTTTGTTAGTTTCCCCCCACATCATTTGATTTTATAAATCGACTCAGACAACGAAATAAAACTTATGTCATGTTATGTCATTAACTTCATTTAAGGATTAATTCTTATATAACTAACGGAAGAAAGAGAACCTTTCAAAACATTTTTTTATATTCATGAGGCCTAACATTATTCTTTGAGCCTTATTGTCGGGGATGAAGAAATGAAGTTATTTTTCCCTGTGAGAACGACTTGTTAAGTTTTTCTCTTTGATAGTGAACAAAGATTGAATAGAATAATAAGGATAATTTGTATCTTTCACTTGGCAACTCCACTATAGATAAACTTCCATTCGGTAGAAAGAATACCAAGAAGAACCCAGACGATCAATAGAATACGCATGTATCCGATCTTGAAAATATATTAAAACCAAGGGGATACCTCAAGAAGACTGTTGCATCTACAAGTAAGGTTTACCAACCCAAAACTCTGCAAACTAATGCTAAGATTCCACTTGAAAATTCAATCTCGCAAGAAGGTTACACACAAATCCACTCCAGAGATACATCAACTGATAAACTTGAAGCTGAAACCATAAACCGTGAGCTGGTTTTACTTGAGATAAAATTTGAGACCGATTCGACTTCCCCCTTTACTAGTGAAGGTAAAATATCCCTTTTGATACATGCTTTTATTGATATTTCATTGGTCCCCAAAGTAAATGTTTTGAGTTCCCCGAAACTCTGAGGAGTATATCTCATACTCCGATTCAACTCTTATAGGTTCTCCTATTTATATATAATGTAAGTCCGAAGAACAAAGTCCTCATTTCCCTTTTCCCCCCTTTTCAATTTTTTTGTCTCCTAGCGGTCAGTTTTTGGAACCTCCTTCTCCTCATCCCGAGGTAGTCGAAGGGTCAGTACAAGTTTTTGAAATTTCTCTCTATAATTCTTGAATTTCATCCCCTAGACTCTCAATGGATGATGTCGGAGGAGGTGGCGCCGAAGGTGGTGCAGGAGGAGGAGGTGTTCAAGGACCACCTCCACCCCCTAGGATTTTTTCAAAGGTATCATCCAGATACTCCCCTTTGGTCCTCCCTCCCTTGGGCCTTCCTCCATGATTTACCTGAAAATTATATGAATAACTTACTGAAATTCACAGAAGAAGGAGATTTAACTTCCACAGAGCACATAAACTTTTTCAACCAATTCGCTAATATTCTTGGTATTGAGCATGAGGATGTTGACTCGAGAATTTTAGTGCAAAAGTTTTAAGGACAAGTAAGAATATGGTTTCGGGGACTCCTAGTAGGTTCTGTAAGGTCTTACAATGAGTTATAAAATGCCTCTTTAAGATAATGGGGGGGAGATAAATACCACTTGTACTATACGATGAAATTTGGGGCTCTAAGGAGAAATAATTCAGAGACAGTCCTAGAATTCACCCAGAGGTTTAACAAACTATATCATAAGATCCCAGCAGAAGTTAAACCCTCTCAACCTATAGCTAAAGTGACAATTGTAGGGGATTTTGAGCTCAACTTTGCCTTTCTTCTAAGGGAAAGAAGATCTGCTACTCTCATGAGAATGAAATACGATGTTATAGAAATATATTCAAACATGATGGCTTCAGGTAAACTAAAATCCAAGGTTGAGACAGGAACCAAGGAAACCAAATGCCTCAAAGAAAAAGAAGGACCCTCTGGATCTGGGAGGTCCTCGGAGGAAAAAAATGGATGACATGGCTAAGATAATCAAAGAGTTATCAAAAAAAATCTATAGAATGGAACTAGACCAAGATAATCTTGATCCTTTTGCTAGAAGATATTTCAAAAAGAATCCCAACCCCTAGATCTAGTAGAGACAAGTGAAAAACGAAGACCAAAAGATCGAAACCCCTTTTAAAACATAAAAATTAATGCAAATTGATGATATGAAAGACTATGAGGGGCTATATGAAGATATAAACAATATCAGTGATGACGATCGAGAACCTCACCTAACTAGACATGATTACGAAAGATATTTAGACCAATAACCCCTGTTTGGAAATGAGGAAAGCATAAATAATCTAGGAGAGTCTAATTATCAAGAAATCGCTGACTCTATAATGGTCGAGCTTCAACAAAAATATAATTTACGACCTAGAGATAAAAATTATACGACTTCCCCACTGAAGAAGATATTTTTGAGAAGTAAAATGAATGAGGGAGCTCAACCATCCACTGAAATGCAAGCTGTCAAAACACAAACAACTGAAACACAACCTACCAAAAAAAAACCAGCTGAAACACAAGCTGCCAAAACAAAAACAGCTGAAACATAAGCTGCCAAAACAAAAACAGCTAAAAGGCAATATGTCAAAAAAAAACCACTAAAACGCAAGATGCCAAAACAAAAACAGCTGAAACGCAAGCTGCCAAAACAAAAATAGTTGAAACACAAGCTGCCAAAACAAAAACAGCTAAAACGCAAGCTACCAAAACAAAAACAGCCGAAACACAAGCTGCCAAAACAAAAACAGTTGAAACACAAGCTGCCAAAACAAAAACAGTTGAAACACAAGCTGCCAAAACAAAAATAGTTGAAACCCAAGCTGCCAAAACAAGGACAGACGAAAAAAAAGCGACGTAGACTAACAATCCAGAAAAAAGAGAAACAAAGATC
>JZKD02S1695554.1:499789-531043 GCA_000966675.3 Picea glauca | reverse complement strand
TCTTACTGTCCATATGCTATATGATTGGTTGATGACACATGAAGAAATCTTAATAATTATTTAAAAGGCATAAAATTGTTTAAGCTTATGAACAACTGATTCACCCCCCCTCTCAATTGTTCTAGTACTTCAAACAATGCTGCATTAGAACATAAGAAACTTTACATTGATCCATTTTAAACTTTTTAAGTACTTCTCTCATATATTTACCTTGAGACACAAACGTTTGACCAACATTTCTCCAAACTTCGAGACCTAGGAAGTAATGTAACTCACCAATATCTTTCATTTCAAATACATGTGACATTTGCTTCTTAATTCCACTAATCAATTTTTTTGAATTTCTCGTAATAATTAAATCATCAACATATAAGGAAATCAATACAACATGCCCCTTTTCATAAAACTAGGTATACATATTTGGATCACTTTTTCTCCTCATAAAACCCTATTGAAGAAAGAAGGAATCTATCTTCTCATATGATGACCTAGGTGCCTGTTTCAGTCCATACAATGCTTTCTTTGATTTATAGACTAAATGTTCCTGACCACTTTTCACAAACCCCTCTGGTTGATTAAGGTAAACCTCCTCTTTTAACTCACCATTCAGAAAAGCATATTTTACATCTAATTGGTGAAGCTTCCAATGGTACTTTGTAGCTAATGCAATTAACAATCTAATAGTATTTAATTTAGCTACTCGTGCAAATGTTTCTACATAATCAATTCCCTCTTTATGTGAATACCCTTTTTCCACCAATCTAGAATTATATTTATCTATGCTACCATCTTCTTCGAATTTAGGTTTGTATATCCATTTACATCCTATGATATTTTTATCTTTAGGAAATTCAGTCAATTCCCAAGTTTTTTTTTTCATTATAGAGTTATATTCTTCCTCCATTGCTTTTCTCGACTCTTCATGTTCATTAGCTTCATTAAAACTCATGTGTTCTATGACATTTGAAATATTACTCATTAGGACATAATATTTATACTTTTCAGGTGGACGAACCTATTGTGAAGATCTTCTCAATTGACTAGTGACTTCTTCTCTGTTTTGTGATGATCCTTCTTCATTGCTGGATGTATCCATGTCACTGGCTTCCTTTTCCTGCTGGTGCTTCTCTTCTTTGACCTCTTCATCTTAAAGAAGTACATGCCATCCTTTATGACTGTTGTCTTCATTATTTCCTTATGCCCGCTCATGGAAAATTACATCTCTACATGCAAACACTTTGTGAGTAGATGGATAAAACAGTTTATATGCTTTAAATTCAGAACAATACCCTATAAAAATACATTTGATAGTTTTAGCATCAAGATTCTTCATGCTCTCCTTTGGAATATGTGCAAAATTCTTAAACCCAAATATCCTCAAATTCTTAACTGCTAGTTTAGAATCATACAAGGCTTCGAAATGAGTTTTATGATCAAGACACCTTGTTGGAATTATATTCTTTAAATAAGCAATAGTGATAATGGCCTCATCCCAAAAATCATTTGAGAGATTATTACCTTACATCATACTTCGTGCACACTTCATCAGAGTTATGTTTTCCCTTTATGCAACTTCGTTCTACTATGGAGCGTGGGGTATTGTAAATTGTTGTACTATTCCATTATCTTTGTAATACTTGATGAAGTTCCCTAATATGTACTCTCCTCCTTGATCTAAGCAGAGGATTTTAATGGTCTTTCCTATTTTCTTCTCCACCATGTTTTTAAATTCCTTGAAGTATTCAAAAACATCACTCTTTTTTCTAAGGAAATAAACACATGTGTATCTTGTGCAGTCATCAATAGATAAAAAATAATAATAAGCATCACCTAAGGACCTTGTATGCATTGGTCCACAAACATCAGTATGCATAAGTTCTAATACATATTTCTCTCTCCTATCAGAATTAGAGGGGAATTCATCTTTATGCATCTTTCCTAATGCACAACCTTCACAATCAGCATACTCATTCCTCAACATAGGGAGTCCTTCAACCATAATTTGTTTTTGTAATAAAAACAAATCATAATAATTAATGTGCCCACACCTTTGGTGCCAAAGAGTTTCTGTAGGCATAGTTGCAGAACTCAATGCTTGATGATTCTTGCTGGTGACATCAAGTTTCCACATACCTCCAACTCTGACTCCTAGGCAACAATTTTGTAATGATCCTGCAAGTCTTTCACTATACAATGTGTCTTGAAGAACTCAACCTTCAAATTATGATCTGTAATTGTGGACACAGAAATCAAGTTTTTCTTTATCCCGAGGACATAGAAAACATTGCGAATGTGTCTGACAATACCATTCGAAAGTGTTACTAGAATATCTCCATATCCCTTGATTTGATAGGAACGATCATCTCCAAGATAAATATGGGCACCATTATGTGTTTCTTTAAAGTTTATATACCAATTATTATTACATCACATGTGAATTGAAGCTTCAGAATCCACAAACCATGCATCAACATCATCAGTTTCAACAAACAACGGAGCATTAGACACAAATAGTCTAAGATCTTTTGAATCAAAATTTATGTTTTCTTCTGCAAAGTGTCCTAAATGTTTTCTATTTTTATGCCTAACCTCGTCATTTTTCTTCTTATAACAGCCTTTGAAAATATGCTTAGTCCTACCACAGTAGAAACACTTAGGTTCATTTCTATTAGATGGCATACCTTGATTTGGCTTTGGAAATGACTTCCTCTAAAATTAACTTTCTTCTCTCCCTCCTTCTCCTTGTTTTCCTTTAGGGAATCTCTTCTTTGTCCATAGTGCTAAGTCTGAATTCTAAGGCTTCAAATTCGAGTGCCTCTCTTCTTCTTGCAACAATATATCTGTCAATTCCTCAAAGGTAGGAGCTTTCTCTCTCGTTGCAAGGCATGTTACTAACATTTGATAGTCCTCTAGCATTCCATTTAGGACAATTGTGACAAGATCAGTGTTTGACATTTTTTCTTGTATATCTCTCAATTTATCTTTCAAGAAAAGTACTAACAGACTCATTTATATCCATTTTTATACTTAGCAATTTACTCTTACGATTTGTATTATTAGTCTCATACAAATATTTAAGTGATTTGGAGGTTTCTTTAAAAGTCTTAGCATCTCTAATGTGAGGAATTTAGGTCGCACTTAATCTCCTTTCGCAATCGTCCATACACCATAACTTTCCATCAAGGTCTATCTCTTGAAACTCCTTCACGCAACAAATTCCTCTTCGAAGCAACGATCATGCGCCAAGCATGGCAACTAGCAGAGAAAATGGTGCAGCCTCTCAAACCCAAGACGGAGGCATCGACAACAAAAAAACACCAATGGCTTTGTTCTAGAAATATTGGAGAAGGATGGGTTCCTTCACGCCTTTCCACGTTGGACGGGTTCCTTCACGTAGCAAAAAATCCTTCTCTCGCTTCGAGCGATCAGATCGTCTCTCTCCTTCGCATAGCAACAATCTGGTGTGGTCTTCCTCACTAAAACTCTCTCCTTCATGGTCAGGTTCTTTTAAGAAATCGATCGAAACCCTATTTTACTTCATCTTCATGAGCTATTTGAAAAAAATTATATGTGGAAAAGGAATGTGATTCTCTTATGTTTGCATTTTCACCCAACCAAGAACATAATCAATGCAAAAATACTTGGGCTCTCCTTGACCAGGTATGTCTACTAAATTCGTGAGTAGACTTTCATAGAGGTTGTGAGCAAATGCAGGCTTTCAACCACTCCTCATTTAGATTTCGCTATTGACAAGATCATCTACAGTACCCCACACTTGCAAAGGGGGAGAGTATCGTAATCCTCTGGAAGGAATGGAGGTATCGGCGCCGCCTCTGCTGGACTAGCGGGTCTTGGTCTCGGCGTACAGGATCGCAGTGCTCGTTTCCCCCGATAGTGTGCAGATTATGTCAGTGGAAAGAATTCAATGCACAACAGATAACTCAAACTACACGATGGTGGATTTGGTCACCTCTCTCAACGGATGCACTCTCTCAACCTGACACAGATCTGTTTCTTCTCTACAACAATAGAAGATCTCAACAACGCTCTGATACCAACTTGAAAATAGAAAGAAAGAAAGAGACAGGTTGCTCTGAGGCGAGGCAACACCTAGAGGCCATAGCAAAACCACATTGTGTTCTATTAAATCAATTGAGGAATACATTATATAGGATGTTATTTAGTTTAGACAATTGTAACCATTATTTGGTTTAGAGAAGTATATTAAGTCGCAACTAATCTCCATTATTTCTAAGTATATCTACCATACTCTCAAATGAAATATTAAAAAATGATATGAAAAATGAACCATCAAATATTTAAATTTTGGTAAAAGAAAGGTAATCCAGAAAAAGTAACACAAAATCTTAAAAAAAAACAGATTTTATCAACCTAAACTCAATTCAATAATAATTACACTAAAAATGATTTTAAATAAATTAAAAATTAAATACTTGAAAAAAAAATTGAATTAATCACTAAAATAAATATATGATTAAATATTTAAAATGTTTTAAAACATTTAAACATCAAAACTAGGAAAGTAAATTTTTATAATTCTTACTCACCTCTTCTGGAAAAGTAAAATTTTATAATTCTTACTCAATTCCTATAAATTTAAAATTTTTATAATTCTAGTAAAATTTTATAATTCTTACTCAATTAGATCGTACATGTTTTATTCTATACTATCCTAACAAAAAAATTGACATCATGAGACTGCCAAAACCCATACCCATGCTGTTACAGGATATCCTCGACTGTAAACTCCACTTCCTATGGAAAAATCTTTAAATCTGATGTTTCAGGAAACTGTCTTGAATATTTGTACCTACCTACTCAAATTTGAATAATAATTCAGTTACGGATTCCTTAAAAGGTGGAGTACAGAGAGACTGATCAAGTTAGACTTTACATATTATGCATGTAACAACCAACAACCCACTTAGACCCGTTTTTCAAAAGTGGGTTATAAATCTATCAATCTCTTAACGGTCCACCCTTTGCTTCCTTCATATTCCCAATCACAGAAAGAATGACTCGTGCTTTGAATTGCATATATAAAGCTAAGCTATTCTTAACATGAGCTAAGTAAGAACAGAGATGCTGCCCACCTCGCTGCCTCTATCTTTGCTACTGGTGCTTTTAGAATTGGTTCGTACACCCTTGCTTATGGGCACGATGCTTATATATAAGATGCTGCCGTAGCTTCTGTCCCATCCTATGTCTCTGGCGGTGGGTATTTATATCAATCAAATGTGGGGTAGGAGTGGTGTTGGAGAGCAGCGGGTGTCCAGAAGGGCGAGCAATATCCAGCCTGACGAGCAGTATGGTGAAATATTGACCATCGAATCCGAAAGCAATTCAGATCCGACGGCCTCTAGATATTGCCCGCCGTCGAGAGGTAGGTGAAATCAGATAGATATAAAGGAACAGATAATAATACAAAAGACAAAGATGAAGTGGGGCTGCGCACTTTGTATGAAAGCCACACGCGCCGCCGGTTGAAAACTATGCTCAGCGTGCAACTGCCTTTATGAAGTGGAAAATCTCTTTTCCAGCGGCCATGCATTAGGGTTACAGTCAACTTCTTTCTTTGTACAATAACCTCACATCCCATCACTGACTGTCTCTGAAAAATGAAAACGTAATCTGATCGGTTTCTACCTTGAAAAGACCGCCCAGATCCCTCAAGTAGAGCCTGAAATAATACATCGAGATGAATCAATGGTTTCGAATCAGTTCGTTGGTCGACGAAGATATCTAAAAATGAACGGTTCAAAATTAGTGGGTTTAGTGACGAGAATCCTGAAGGCCAACCCTTGTGTTGGCCAGCTATTCATCTTAATGTAAATGGTAGCAGGCAGTAGGATCGAAAGTGACAGAGCCTCAAATTATAAATGGCTATCAGATTCACCAACGAATAGCAGTATTTACCCATTATATTACAATGTTACCGTAAACGTGTGAAACATGAACACTCAAATTTCAAACAAAATAAAATTTGTTTAGGTTAATTTAGGAGTAATCTTTTATTTCCAGTTTTGTATGGATCAAAGTTTTATGCATTTCAGAATTATATTTTAGAAGTTTGTATTGCTCAGGAGTTAGTCCACTCCAATCACTTCAATATAAATATGATAATACATATCATGATATAATTGGGTTCCATTAAATAAAACAA
The DNA here is from genome assembly GCA_000966675.3 of Picea glauca. Taxonomy (NCBI): domain Eukaryota; kingdom Viridiplantae; phylum Streptophyta; class Pinopsida; order Pinales; family Pinaceae; genus Picea; species Picea glauca. Next base: position 524,859 of record JZKD02S1695554.1, on the reverse strand, counting down.
GAACAATGCTAAGGATATGACCAGATATTTAAAACAGTATTTTGTTCCATTAAAAAATAAAAATAGTATTCATAATACTAATATATTGATGCTATTAATAATGTTTCACACTTGTTAATCCATTTACTCAAAACAATATACTCAATTATTAAATTAATAAGATATATTTATATTTAAATTATTAAAAAACAACTCTCTTATACATATATAAATAAAAATTAAAAATTAAATTTACATATACAAATGAGTAAATATGATTAGTCATTATAAAATATCTACTTACTAGTGTTTAAATCCTATCATTAATATACCACTAGCTTCAGCATTCAACAATGTATAATAAGGTGAATATTGAACACGGTTAAAACTAATCAAATGATTTAACTTGATGACTAATATCTACAACATGAAATATTGTAGTGAATGGTGTATAAATGGTCAGATCTAAATTATCATCCAAAACTTACATTTTAATTTGGGCATTTAAATTAACTTAAATAACACTTAGTAGCAAGAGTAGTAACCTAAAATAAACATATACCCTAAATTATATTGCTACATATTTTATAAATTTTGAAATTATCAATGTTATCAGTAACATTTGTCATTTCGACATATCTTAAATAATTTATTAAATTATTATACCTATAAATAATATTGTTATTTCAACATATTTTAAGTTTACTTCATATATATTATGTAATTTGTTTTAAAACATTTTTATTTTATATGTTATGGTAATTTGTTTTAAACCATTTTTATTTATGATAAAACATATATTTATAATTTTATTAATTATTAAAAATTTGGTATAAAAAATAATAAAAGATTTATTATTTTTTTTTCTTTAAGTAGATGTTTTCTTTATAGTTCGACAAAAGTCTATAACTTTTTCTATTCATGGTCCTATTGTCTTCAATCTAAACTATTATATATGTACTCTCGTCTTTAAACAAAAAATATCTATAAGATTATCAGATCCTTCTATATATATTCCTCTAAAAAAACACGATTTTAGTTATTTATATTTTATGGATATAAAATTAATTTAATAATTATGTATGTAGATAACAATTTTTGTAGAGAAAAGTTTTCTCGTCTTTAAACAAAAAGTATCTATAAGATTATCAGATCCTTCTATATATATATTCCTCTAAAAAAAACACGATTTTAGTTATTTATATTTTATGGATATAAAATTAATTTAATAATTGTGTATGTAGATAACAATTTTTGTAGAGAAAAGTTTTATGCATAAAGGTATATAATATAGTGATAATCTATTAATTTATATAAAACTCATGTATTAAAGAAAATCTCTATGTATAAAAGATATCTAATTTATCAATTTGAATGTTAAGTTCACTTAATTATAAGGATATAGTAAATATAAATTAGAAAATAGCATATGACAAGTAAAAATAATTAACAATTAAGTGGACTAAAATAATTTCTCTTAGTTAATTCATATTAAACTTATGTATTAGAGAAAATATCTAAGTATAAAAAATATATAATCTATTAATTTCAATGTTAAGCTCATCTAATAAAAAAGACATGACAATGAAAAATATAAATTAGAGAAGAGCATATGGCAAGTGAGAATAGGGGACAACAAAGTCCACTAATATAACCAATTTTTGTTATGGAGGATGTATGCAAAGCTTGTTTAGGGAAGCCAATGCATAAATAATGAGAAAGAATTGACTTGTAAACCATAAATTGTTAACAAAGGAACCTAATGGAGAAAAATTCCAATTGATTGTTAAATTATCATTTGGAATTTGATCTACAAAGTTTATAAGCTATAACTTCAAATAGAGGTGAATTGAGTGGATGGAATCCTATACAAAAAAGGAGAGAGATATATGGGATAAATAGAATGGAACTACTTTCTCATGGAGCTTATATGTATATATACAATCTCTGAGTGATGCTTGGGTGCACAACATGATTCATTTCAATTTGGGTGCACAACATGTTTCATTTTGATAGCAGTGTAGTTATAAGAATGGATGAAGAAGACATGACAACTTTCTCACTAGTTATCAATTAGAAGAAGAGACTCATGTTGCCACATCAATGGCATTTTCCTAGGTGTCTATTCACTATTCAGAATGTCATTTGACATGCACGCTAAATCATCAAGTGTTTTATAACAAGTATAATAATTAATATTCATTGAAGGATGCATGAGTAGACTAAGATGAGAATCAACCAAGTCAAGCGTTGATGGAAATTCAACTCAATCATGAGTCAAATAATATTTGACCAAGAAGTTGAATGAAGATTGTACATTTGTTGCTAGTTTAGTCTTGGAATGGATTAAAGTGTCCCCCTTAATTAGAAATGGTTCATGTTATCTGCTTATGCATATGATGAAACTTACACCCTAATTCAATGGTTGTATTCCACTTGTCATGTGCTCAGAGTTGTCCTAATTTGGCTACCTGAAATAAGGGAATTGTATGCATCATTGTATGGCATGCTAACTATCCTTGGACTGGGTTTTGTTAAGAAGCATGCCAAGTCTAAAGGCGAAAAAGGGCATGTTGTTCTGTGTTTTTTCAGTTGCGGCGAAAATCAAGAAGATGCTTGCCGGAAGCAAGAAAGGAATCAGCTAGATATCTCCCAGAATGATTTCTTCCAACAGTAGATGAAGACATGGGCTAGCCAAAAGATGAGTTGGATAGGCAGATAAGATTTCCCTCGATGTAGAGAACCTACATAGAGCCCTGAAAGATTCTAAAAGTGTGCGAGGTTGTTAGATTAGACAAGTGAGTGGAGTAGAACAATGAAGAAAAATTCTCCCCAGTAGAAAAACATACAAAAGAGAGCTCTCATCTCAAAAAACAGTCTGGTTAATTTTAGAAAGTGTCATTCCCGTAGTTCTAAGTTAGCCTACTGCAATCCTATGTTGTATGGATAAGTCTCATGTGTCTTCTATTTGTCCGAATCTTAAATCTTAGCACAAGGCACATACTGTTGTATTCCCCTATTTATATATTAATAATATGAAGTCTTATGTTGTGTTACTCAGTATTTCAACACAATATATATCTCTAATATGATGGAATACATCCAGTAATAAAGATATGGAAATCTTGTTCTATTCTATGTTTGTTATGAATGAGTAACACTTGTGTGTGTATTGTTTTAATTCTTAGTCATTGTTAGATTATCAGATATGAATTACATGGATGTCATTTGCAGTACTAATAGTTATGTTTGATCCTCCATACCCGACACAATACCTTATGGTCTCTCTAATCCTCTCTACATATTGAGTGATACCTTCCTCAACCTCGACCGAGGATTGATATGCAAGTGCTTAGGGGATTTTGTTAGACATGCTCTAAACGAACCCTGGGTATAAAACCCCCCAGTATTAAGAAGGTCAGTGTGCATATAAGAGAGTACTTGGACCAATAAGGAAGGATGTCAACCTTACATACAGATTGCAGAACAAGTTTGAGTCATACGCAACGAGATAGAGGAAAAGTAGAATTAATTATATGTCTATTTTATGTCAACGTTAGTCAGTCTTTTTGTAATAAAGCACCTGTCAGTATAAGAAATAAGGAAGATGCCTAATTTCTATGTAAAAGTCACTATGTCAATAAAGATTGCGAAAATTTCTCTTGTGAATCTATTAGCACACAGAATCGCAGAAGGAAAGGTAGCATCTTCCGTTCTGGGAAGATTAACATTGTTTTTAAAAACACTCTCAATGATCTAATACAGTTTGATGAATTTTTTGTTGTCTCTCTATCTCTTCATCTGTTCTGCTATGTTTTTAATTTTTTTTTGGTTTTCTTGCTAAGGGAAATTGCGAGGAAAGTTGATTTTCATTTTTGTGTTGTTCCGACGAGTGAAGAAGAGAGATTGTGCACCACAGGAACTGGTGCACCTCTCTCTTTCTCTTTGTTTCGTTAACCTATGCGTCCTCCCTCTAAGTGCCCTCCAAAATACTTGTGGCAGTGTGCAACATAAAAGAATATCGCCCACGTTAAATAGAGGGGCATTTCCCTGTGTGCGTGGCCTCCTTTCTTCACAAAAAAGCCAAGATGTCTATCTCATCTTAGGATTACCTCAGCACGCACCTCCAAGGAATAGTGGATTGTGCCCCTCTTATCCAACCATCTCCCTCAACTCCAGATCAATTGGTATCAGAGTGTGTTCGGTCCTTGGGACCAGAACTTCATCCACGAGGACAATTTTTTTGGGGGGAATCTACAACTATAGAAGCATGCCTTTTATCAGAACATGTCTTTCACCCTTCTCATGGTTTTTCTCTTCCGTCATCTCAGTCTCCTCCGTATTCTGACAATGTCACCTCGACCTAAAGCCTCCAGTGAGAACTCAACCCCAAACACATCAAGCCTAGTGGCATATTTTCCACTAGCACTTCAAGAGTTGCTTTGTCTTCAACAATGAAGACCTCGAGTAGGCATGCAACTGGACACTCATTTTCAATTATCCAAGTTTGTTGGTAAGATGCATGGCAAGGCAGTGAATTCATGGATCTGTAGTCTCTCCACCTATTTCAAAACCTCATCTAAGATGGAAGAGATTACCAAATTACAAATCGTTAGGCTACAGCTCGAAGGAATCACCCAAACTTGGTGGGACACACACTTGACCAACACTGAATTAATCGTCGAACTCGACAATCCTCCCTTGACCAATGAATGCATTACGTCTTGGGAGCATTTCTGTCAATCCCTGAGAGAACACTTCTACCACCCAGGATACCTTTAGAATTTGTTGGCAAAATGGTTACAACTTTGACAACTCACCAATCAGTTGGTGCAAGCATACATTGATGTTTTCCTCAAGTTGCGGCTACAACTCCAGGTCAATGAACTAGACCAGGTATTAATAAGAAAATTTAACTCTGGTTTAGTGCTACCTCTCCGGTGGGAGGTCGACCTTTTTGACAGTCCTTCTCTGAACAAAGCCTTCCTATGCGCATTAGCAGTCGAAAAAAAGATCGTTCCATGCCCCATATTCTCTACCTATCACACCTCCACCACTCATCCATCCAATCCACCAAGCCAGACTTTGTCATCTTCATCTTCCACATCCAAACCTGCAGGCTGGTATACCTTTCACAAAACCAATTCCCACAATTCTTTGAACTGTTATGCACTAAAGAATATCTACACCAATAAGACCTTAATGGATGAGATAACTGTAACACATTCTTCAGACCTCACAGAGACCGTCTCCCTCAATATCCCCACAGAAGTCGACCCTTCTCTCATTCTAATTACCCAACCCGCATCAAGAGGCACTAACATCCCCCTCTTCACCCACAAATTCCAAATCAAGACCGAATTAACCATGCTCATTCTCGACAATAGAATTCAAAAGAATGTTATATCACAAGATCTTGAACAAAATCTAAAACTCCCCACATCTTCACATCCTAACCCTTATCAACTGGGATGGGTTCAAAAAGGGGGGTCGCACATCATGATTTCTCGTTGCTGCAAGGTCACTTTCACAATTAGCCCATTCCGTGATACTATGAATTGCAACAAATCTCCCTAATATTGTGCAGACCTCCTTCTCGGTATTTCGTATCAACAAGAGTGACATACAGTGTATCACGCTAAATCACATCAATATCATCTTCAAAAGGAGGGACGAAAATATGTCCTAAATTCCTTCGATGTCAAGTCATCCTCACCAAAAATTGATGCCACCACCACTTAGCATGTCATTAATACCCAAACAACATCATTGTGCCTAATCAGACCGCTTAAACTTGAGGATCTTACTAACCCGACACCCCTCGAAGTTCTTCCCCTCTTACATGAATTTGCAGACGTATTTCACCCAACAACTGGCCTTCCCCCATGCCCATACATTTCACATTCCATTGATCTCATCCTAGGCGTAGCTCTTCTCAACTCACCCACCTATCGTCTAGCACCCAAGGAAGCCACAAAAATTGAAAGACAAATCGGCCAACTCCTAGATTCTGGCCACATCCAACCCTCAACTTCTCCTTGTGCCTCATTAGCCTTCATCATTCCCAATAAAGACACCTTTGAATGGTGCCTTGTGACCGAATACAGAGCCTTGGAAAAAGAAACCATCAAGAATATATATCTACTCCCTTGTATTGAAGATCTCCTCGATCATCTATAAGGGGCATATGTCTTCACAAAGTTGGATCTGACTTCAAGTTACCATCAAGTGTGTATGCAACACAGTGATATCTAGATGGCAACATTCAAAAATAATTTTGGAATGTATGAATGGCTCATTCCTTTTGACTTGACCAATTCATTGACCACCTTTATGCGGCTCATCAACGAAATATTCCGACAACACTTCAATAAGTTTTTTGTAATTTATCTTGACGATACTTTGATTTTCAGTAGATCTTGGGAGAAACACTTGCAACATCTGTGCACGGTCTTGGAATTGTTGTGACAACGCCAACTGTAGGTAAAAGAGAAAAAATCATATTTTTCTCAGAATTTGGTACACTACCTAGGATTCATTGTGGACTCGATAGAGGTTCGCCCAGATCCAGACAAAGTTCAATCTATTTCTTCATGGCCAGCCCCAACTTTGGTGCAACTTCTCAAAAATTTTATGGGCGAGATCAATGTTTATCGCAAATTCGTAAACCATTTCTTACAGTTGGCGCACCCTTTGCATAAAATAACCAACAAAGACAATTTATTATGGTCTCCATATGCACAACACCACTTTGAGAATCTGAAACAAGCATTATGCTCGACACCAATCCTCTGCTTACCAGATTTTCTACAACCATTCAAAATTGAGTCCGATGTATCTCAATTTGCGATTGGTGTTGTACTTAAATAGGGAGGTCATCTCGTCTCCTACCATTCAGAGACACTCTCAGTAGCAAATCTCAACTACAACACTTATGACAAGGAATTTTATAGCTTGGCCCAAGCACTGAAACAATGGTGCCATTATATTATGGGAAAAGAGACCATACTACACATGGATCATCATCCGCTCATATTCATCAAATCCCAGAGCAATATATAGGAACAAAGTCATCTCAAATGGGCCGCATACATCCAAAAATTTCACCTGGTCATTAAGTACTAGAAGGGAACTGCAAACAAGATGGAAGATTAATATATTGGCTATACATTGTGCATCCTATGACAGTTGGAAATACATGTACGCATCAAATCCCAACTTTAAATAGATATGGATAATAGTACAACAACACACAGTAATCAACCAAACATCGTTCCTTGATTACACCATCCGAGACTACTAGTTATATCGTCTTGATCAAATGTGTGTTCCACAATCAACTGATCGTTTGATTCTCATCAAGAAAGTGCATGCCTATTCATATGGAGTCAACTTCGGTAATGAAAAAACACTCCTACATATTCAACTCCATTTCTATTGGCCCACTATGTCTAAACAAATGGACAGTTTCATCAGATCATGCGCTCTCTGCTCGCAGAGAAAACCATCTAACCATAAACATGGCCTATATCAACCTTTCTCGATCCCTTCACACCCATGGAAATCAATTTATATGGATTTCCTAAGTGACCTCCCGACCAATCTTGGCAAACACAATGCAATTTGGGCTGTGGTATGCATATTTTCAAATATTTCACTCTTTCTCCCATGCCACAAAACAACATCTGTTGCACAAACCACATAAATTTTGTTTCGCCATATGTGGCCACATTTTGGCCTACCAAGAAGCATCATTTTGGATCGCAACTCATGTTTCCTGAGTAGATTATGGCATACACTATCGTCATTACTTGGTTTCCATCTCAATTTTTCAACATCGTTTCACCCATAGATCAACGGACAAACTGAGGTGGTCAATCGAACCTTGGTTCACGCTCTGTGCGACTCCTTCATAAATAATAATAAATGGGATGTTTATATTCACATATTTCATCATAGTTATAACATAGCAACACATTCTTCCATGGGATTTTCCCCATTTGAGGTCTTCTTTGGGTTCCAGCCACTAGCACCCACAGAACTTCCCATCAAATTGACTCCGTCCAGATTAGCGCAACATCCCAAAGACCAAAAACTAGCTCAAAAAATCATACAGAACCTATCACAATGCCAAAATAAAGTGACAGAATCGTTGCAAGTTGCACAAGAGCATGCCAAAAAACACCATGATAAACATAGAACAACATTACATTTCCAACCAGGGGACAAAGTTTGGCTACAAATGGAAAAGAAATTCTTTAAATGGATACATCATAAGCTACATCCATTAAGGTATGGACCATATACAATTTTGGATTGCATAGGTGAAAATGCTAATCAATTGGATCTCCCACCCCATTTGCGCATTCATGATGTGCTCAACGTCAGCAATCAGAAGCTCTTTGAGCCACCACTCCTTGAAGACACAGTCACTATCATACATCTGGTGGACAACATTCTGTATTTTCAACATCCATTATTGATAGATCAAATTATGGATAGGAATATCAGAACCACACGTCAACAACAACATGTTTCATATCTAGTCAACAGGTAAGGACAAACTCTAGCACAAGAAAAGTGGATGACAACCAAGACAATGAAGTGATAGTTTCCTAAGTTGTTAACGAAAGAGGGGATGCTTTCGGATCTAAACATAGAGAAATTGAACCAATAAGGAAGGATTCCAACCATCCATACAGAGCGCACATCAAGTTTGAGTCATACGTGGTGAGATAGAGGAAAATTAGAAGAAATTCTATGTTTATTTTATGTCAACGTTAGTCAATGTTTTTGTAATAAATCATTTGTCAGTATAAGCAATAAGGAAGATTCCTAATTTGATGTAAGAGTGAGTATGTCAATAAATATTGTGGAAATTTCTCTTGCGATTCTATTAGTGCAGAGAATCACAGAAGGAAAACTAGCATCTTCTGTTCTGGGGAGATTAGAATTGTTTTTAAAAACACTCTCAATGATCTAATACAATTTGATGAAGTTTTTGTTGTCTCTCTATATCGTCATCTTTTCTGTTGTGTTTTTAATTCATTTTTGGTTTTCTTGCTGAGGGAAATCACGAGGAAAGTTGATTTGTGTTTTTGTGTTGTTCTAGCGAGTGAAGAAGAGAGATTTTGCACCATAGGAACTGGTGTACCTCTCTCTTTCTCTTTGTTTTGTTAACCTGGTGTGTCCTCCCTCTAAGAGCCCTCCAAAATATGTGTGGCAACATGCAACACAAAAGAATAGTGCTCACGCTAAACAGAGGGGAATTTCCCTGTGTGTGTGGACTCCTTTCTTCACAAAAACGCAAATACATATGTCTCATCTCATGATTACCTCAGCATGCACCTCCAAGTAATAGTGGATCATTCCCCTCTTCTCCAATTATCACCCTCAACTCCAGATCAGTACTGAAACATCGACACTGCCTAACAATGGTTATATTGTCAAGACCTAAAGTCTTGTTGATATTGATGGAGGAAAAGAGAAATGTGGTCACGTTCATCCAATTAAGAGATTCAAGATTGGACATAAGCGAAAGAGGATGAATTTTCCCTACAAGAGATGAAAGGATTGTGGGTGAAAGTGAAATAATGGAAAGGTAGATATCTTTACTCTGATCTACATGAACTCTTTTTTGTACAATTTCCATGTTTGTTGTGTGAATGGTTAAAAAGACAAGAAGAATTTAATTCCATGTTTTTACCATCAAAGCCAGTAGTATGGGACCAAGCCAATATTAAATTTTTAAAGGCACTGGATAACAAGTGGAATAGAGCCATCGATATTTGTTTTTCCTGAGTAAAGGAAGGCTACATTGTTGATTTTTTTATAGAATATAGTGATTCATTCAATGAGGTTGAAAGAAAGTTTGAAGAAGGTCCAAGAATGTGGATGTTACAAGATATCCCCCTTTGGATAAAGATTTTATTATTAGAAAAAAGGATGATGTGGATGGAGTCTAATAAGATGGCTAAGTAAACCCCCTAGCACTGGGGGGCATTTTGGCAAAGGTTCGGGAAAAAGAACTAGAGTATGGATCCAATGTGGAGGATCCAAGAAGTTGTTGGGATGAGGTGATTATTGAAATGGACTCAGAAGAAGAAAGGAGACAAAGAGATGAAAGATACACACAAATATTTGAGTTGAGGGACAAAGTTGAGAAAAATAATAGAGAAGAGTTAGTCAAGGGTGAGAAACGCGTTTTCAGGCCCAGAATGAAGAGGAAGATCACACTAGGAAATGGTGTGGGAAAGGATGTTTTTCCAAAGTGGAGCACATACGAGGATAGGCCTACAAAGAGGCTTGCAATTGAAGATACCAATAGTGACAGTAGTGGTAGTGAGGGTTTAAGACCTGTGTTTCCCCCATGTTGTAATTAATCATAAAATAGGATTTCCATGCTAAGGCATCTGGACAATGCAAATGTATTATTGTTAAAATGCCCATAACTGACTGTTGGGGGGTGAATCCTTGAAGTGCAAGCCATGATATCTCTAGAGGAAAAAAATTAGTTAATAAATAAAGGACCAGTGGTTGAAACATCAACCAACCCCATGAATGGAAGCATGGTCTAGCTGCAGGATATCATCTCGAAGTACCACAGAGACCTGCAGACCCAAGCTTCCTTCTGACAGAAGGAACATGATAGGTTGGAAACCTTCCAGAGGAGGGAAAGTAAGATACATATAGATAAATCAAGAGAGGATACATGGGATGAGAGAACAAGCTCGCAAGGGATATGTGTGAACCCAAAGGAAGTGCCGAGAACACCTGAATGTGAGCTTGATGCTGAGGAAGCATCTGATATACATCGCAGGGTCATTGTAACAGAGAGAGTTTCTCTGAGAGATGGCGTAAATTACCTAGTGATATAATGGCTTGGAACAGGGGTCGCCAAAGTGCTAAGAATGAATACATCTGATCCTATGGTTGAGTGGAAAGGAACACACCTAGAGTCAGTTGGTTGGATGCAACTTGTAATAGATAAGTATTCTCATACCCTATGAAATTAAGCTCTAATTATGTAATGAAATGGGATATACTGTGAATGACCTAGGGATTTGTATGTTTTCTTAATTGTTATACTCTATCTCTTTATTCTTGTTTAAATTGTGTATTTAAGAAAGTATGAATTGGACATGTTTTGTATTCGTAAATGCTTGCGCCCTGTGGTGGCTTAAGCTAGATCCACGAACTGTGAGTTCGTTGACCTTGGGCACAGTTTCATGTACGCATGTCAAAACTCCTAGTCATTCTGAGTCCCATGGAGGAGGGACTATGTTAAATATCAGGAGTGATAGTGCACGTATCCATAGGTTCTCTGTGAGGAAGGCAGAGACTGAGAATCACTTAAGTTCTAGAGTTGAGGAATGAGCATAAGGGGTGCGTGGAAGGATTCTTCCAAGTGTTAAGTTAAAGAGAAAGAGCAAAAATATCCTAATCCTTTCAGAGCTAACAAATCTTAGGAAGAGTAGTGAGGTTGAAGTATCGAAAGGGAAGGTTCCCTTGTTTGGAAGACAAAAAAAAAAAACTGTTTGGAAGAGGCCATGGTCTATTGTGACTGTTGGATATGGGAAAGAGCATGGGAGTTAACCCTTGGAGTCATTCAGACTTCGGGAGTTTGACGAACTATGAAATTTCGTCGTAAGGGAGGTAAAATCCCCAAATTCTCGAAGTCCCGAAGTTAAATATGAGCCTTAGATCTGAGGATGCCCGAGAACTATCCCGACCATCAGATATAGGAGGTAGACGATAGTCAAATCACTAGAACTACCCATGACTTAAGAATCTAACAGCAGAGATGGATGTGAGTTGTTTAACGGGATGAGTGGCCATCCCAATCATCAGATCGACTCAAATACTCACTGGAGTTACTGAATCAAACACCAACTGCTCGATTTAATCGACGGTTGGGAATCATTGCGAAGTGCGAAGGTGAATTTAGCGGACCTGCTAGTTCACATCCCATAATCAACCCACGTCAGTGATCATCGATGATTTTAGGGGCAAAATTTCGCTCATGGGTGAAATTTAGGGGCTTCCAATTTTTTATTGGGCGAATTTTTTGTATTAAAGTGATTTTTTAAAACTTATATCATTAGCCCATAATTTATTTTAGGGGAAAAATCATGTATAGGGTTAGCCCTTGTTTTTAGGAGAGACAGAGGAAAAAAATTTATATTTCGCCCCTAAAATTTGGAGGGACAAGATTCCATTAGCCAAATTTCTATATGTATGGGATTTTATGATAGCTTCTTCACCCTACCATTTGGTAAAATCGGGGTTTATGGTTTAATTCACCTAGATTTTGTGGTATGGGCACTAGGTAGCTACATTCTGGCCCTCCCACCTGGTATAAATTGTATGGCATGTTCCTAGTGCCCAGGGTTAAAATCATAGCTTTGTTACTTGTCTGGTTCGTTCGTGAGAACTACAGAATCTACTATCTAGTGACCATCTAGAAAATTATTCCCCAAGGCCCAGTTTACATACATTGAATTTTCGTGCTTTTTTCCCCTCGACAGAACGGAATTTGGAAAGAGGGCAAGAGATCACTAAGATGCTATATTGAATTTTCATGTTTATTTCCCTTAGATTGAACTGAAAGAGGGAAAGATATGCTATATTGAATTTTTGTGTTTATTTCCCCTCAACGAAATGGAAAGAGGGCAAGAGATGCTAGTGGTGGAGCTGAGCCACCTATTTAGAGAATAAGAAACTAGAATTTGTTACAGTTATTAGCCTGGTGGAGCTGCCTGTTCAAAGTAGAAGAAACTTAGAAGGTGTCGCGCGAGGCTTTGGTGGTGAATAATTACCAGGGTTTCAACTTTCCAAATGTCTTGATAGGTATTTACTATTTACCTGGTCCTTCATCTTTAAATTCCTTAAAGATATTTATTTAAATTGTAGGAAAAAAACTTGCAGATTTGCAAACTTGCAGATAACCATCTTTTAATTGTCTGTTTCACTGACTGCCCATGTCTTCTGTTTTGATTCTCTTTCCTCTGCTCTGTAGTTAACATAACCTACTTCCTTTGGCATTTCAAAATTTGATTCTCTTAACATTCCTAATTCTTTTGAAGCTTCACCCACACCTAATTCAAGATTAAACCCAGCCTCAACACCATCTCCATTTCCAAATGAATAAATTGTGTTATCAATGTGGTTTACTTTTGGTAATGAAATAGGACTCTTGGTGTTGTTCGTTCACATGCCTTGACCTTTAATAAAAGTTATATATGCAAACTATAATCAATCATATGACCAAATCCACATGATTAAGTTCCAGCATTACATGACCAGATGTCACCCTTGTCTAGGACCATGATTTCTGGCAATTCTCTATGTTTTTCCCCTCTTCCATAAATTTAGACCAAAGGGATTCCTTCTCCAAATTCCTTACATGATTTTTTTGTCTCTTCAATTGGTTATTTAAAGTATCCTCTCTTAGGTACATTAATGATTCCTCCTCCCGAGGCTTAGATCAAAGGGATTCCTTCTCCACATTCCTCACATGCTTTTTCTGGCTCTTCAATTCGTTCTTTAAAGTATCCTCTATGAGGTACATTAATGATTCCTCCTCCCGAGGCTTGCACTGATAGTATTGTTCAAATCTATCCAAGGCATGTAATTCATGGTATTATTATGTTGTATGTTGTGCCAAATGTCATCAACTCATCTGAACCTGAACTAGAACCATACAAGCAAGGAGAGGAATAAAACTTTATTCTTGCCAACACGTACCAAATTTTGACCAATATTAGCTTCTGCAATTCCCTTGATACAATATTCATCTATTAATGAGTTTTCTGATAAGGCTTGATGTCGTGTTCCATTTCGATAGACCTATTGTCACAAAACAAACTCTAGAATACTTAGGTCCAACCTTTATCTGTGATGTCAACATGAATACCCTTGTCCTATCTTCAAAATAATTTCCAGGAACCCCTATGGTCACCCCACAAAAATAACAAAAATAATGTGATTAACATCTGGTTCCTACCTGGGGACAAATTCTCTTCTCTGGAGCACTTGAGAAACCCAGAATCTTGTCACCAAGATTTCAACTCTTCATTCATTCATGCCAGCCTCCTTACCCTTATGCTTAAATATCATTGAAAATAGGGACACATCAAATTATGAATGATTGTAGCTAAATATGCTCATCACTGTTAGGAAAAAATAACACCTAAGTGTATGTTCACAAAAAACTTCTAAACATAAGGTGTTCCATGCCCAAATTTCCTCCTGTGTGCCAATGCAAAAAATCCTCACACAAAATCACTATCTTCTTCAAATAGCCACGTCACCCATGACCCATAATTTTGGTACAAATTATGTCCTTAAAATGCAGGTCAAGGATTTTGCCACACATTTCCTTTGTCCTTTTCCAAGTGTTAATTTCTAAGGAGTTTTCACCCATGCACTTCTCATACTAGTTTTTATGGGCAAGAAAGACATCATTACTGTAGAAACCTATATATGTATCATCATTGTCATTGTTTTATGTCCAACCAAGATAATTGGAATTCTGCCAGCAATCTCTATCACTGTCAACTCATAAGAGATTATCATATCTATGCAAGAATTGTTTCTCAAACAATACACATTGGAATCCACCTCTTTTGAGAAAAGGGGTCTGACAACCCTCTTCATAAGTATTATAGATAGGAGATTTCTCAAAGAAAAAAGTGTAAGAACTACAATTGCTTTGCTCCAGCGACAAATTTCTAGCTTCAGAGTTTACCAGGTGAGTTGTGTGCCTAATTCTGGGCTGACATTTATCTTGAGATTCGTGAATTCTCAAAGTACTGTCACCTTCACATTGTAATCCTGGACTCTTTTCAAACCATTTTTTTGCTAAAAGAAAATGATCAAGAGATATGTATTCAAAAGAAATTTCCATCACATCAAAATTGTGACTAGCATCTGTAACAATAGGGCTCTCATTTTTTAAAGTCATGCAACACTTTTCTCATTTTCTATTTTATTCATACTCATCATACTGAGGGTTATCATCAAAAACCACTATGAATGCGTCCCTTCTAGAGATTGTCATGATGAACTCATCCAAATCACATGATGATGGCTCCAATACTGATTTTTGTCTACTCATGGCTTCATCATCACAATTTAGGGCATCATGGATATCATCAACCAAAGTCTTCATAACTACACCACATTATCCTTCCAATTCTTCCAAATCAAAGTTTCCTTTAGAATTTTCTTCTATGGTGGATACATGTATGATTCCAGCCTCTTCAATTTCTGGGTACAGATCCCCTTTCAGAAAGAGGCTGAGAAGAAAATAAGAGGGATTGTTCTGGCACGTAAATAAAGAAAGAAATGATCCTTGCATTTCTATCATTTGTTGTGAGCCATAAGTGATATTCAGTCCATCAAAAAAAGGTTGGAGGTTGGGATAGGTAATGTGGACATACTCTGCTCCTCATAATACCCAGGCATGTATCTCTTCAAACAACTAATCCTCGTAACTTTTGGGCCTGGTTTTTTATCATCTAATTGTGGTGAAGCCTGATGATATAGGGGATCTATTGTTTGTATTTTCTGAAGCATGCCATAGCTCAATTCTCATTCACGAGAACCTTCTGGGCTGAGAGAAACAATGTTTCTATCATGACGATTTTTGAATGAGGACCCACATGTTCCCTCAAAGGAATCTAGAACACATCCCTTCCAAATTCCTCTACCAACATCTTGCTCCCATGCACAATTCTACATTTTTCTTGGTTACATTGATCATAAGTGTCATAGATGGAAAAGGCATCAAGTTGCAGGGTGTAGGATCTTCTATCAACCCTCATCCAATTTATGTCTTCATCATGAAAAACAACATTCTGCAATCCATCATCTTCAGAGGGTATAGTAAGAGCCTCATCTTTACACAGTATCAGATTGATTTAGAATGATTCAGATTGATTTGTTCAAACTTTGAGTCTTGGTCATACTCTTTGAATCTTTTTCAAATCATTGTGTTTTGGCAAAATTGATCGTATTTCACTGAGCTTGATCAAAACTAGTAGATTTGGCTCATTTTAAAGATACAAGTCGAGTAGGTTTGCTGAGAATTCTGCAGACTCATCAAATCTTGTTTCAATGCATTCAAGATATGCACATCGTGATACTCAATCTGTCGATTCAAATTTGTGCATAGGCGCACAGTGCCATTAGTTATAGAACATAAAGTATAGATATGAAAATATTGATGTTCATAATTTTTCAATAATAATTATTGAGTTGGGATACAAATGTTTTAACCCTACATAAAATACATTGTATAGAGCACTCCAAGCCAAAATAATGTTCTATCTCAGACCAAATAGATAACATTGCAATCTTGGTAAGTCTGTGAAGAAGAGGGTGAAATGAACCTTGAAATCTGGGCAAAGTTTAAAATGAATCCAAACTTAGCTGGGCAGTTTTAAGAAAGAATCCAGATATGAAATATTCATAAATGTAATCTGCAGGGGCATGAATGTAAAAGCATAAAGAAAAGAGTCGGTAACAACTAAACTCTTTCCTCTACAATTCTCTATTTACACATATATTCTATATAGAACAGAAAATTTAAAACCTGATTGTAACACAATCTAGGCCTTACTTCAACATTAATACACCTTTGACACTGCAAATGTTTGTAAAGTTGAAAACAGAGGTGAATGTTTTAAGAGATATTAACATTGTAAATGATGAGGAAAATAGGGGTCTATTTCATTCAAGTTATGAATCCAAGGAACTATCCTTTGGATATGAGAAGTTTACAGCATAAATGGCCCATCAGGCTTACAAAAAATGAACATATCTTTGTTGCCCAAAATTCTTTTAATCTACCCCCTTCTCCCTCCTATCTGCTTCCTCCTTAAAAAGAAGTGAAAAGTCTCGATAGATGGGATGCTTCGAGATAAAGGTGCCACATGTACTCTTGTTGCAACTCCAAAGTAACAACCGCCAAATCTTGTATTAAGGTATCCACATGAGGGGGTACTCTACAAGGATAATTAACAAAACATTTAAAATAAGAATCTCGCATCCCAAAAATAGTTCAAAGAATACAAGCCATTCCCTTAAAAGGATAACTAACTCATGAGAATGTGTGTTTAAAGTTGTTATAACCACAAAGGCTTCTTTGGCAACTAAATATTCCTCTACATTAAATGGATCTGAATATTGAGTCAAAAGGGAGCTCAACTCGAAGGTTGACCAATTCCTACTAAAACGGATCTTTCTTTGCAATTCCTTTGTGATGAAGGAATAACTTCTATTCCAAAGCAATTTTCAATCTTGTATCTAATATGAGAAGTTTAAGAAGAATGTCTATATGGGAGACATAAGTATTTTTTGATGCAATAGATGATTTATTATCAGCCTCCTAGAAGTGTCTCAACAACCACCACATGACTGATTCTCTATAGATGAAGCATGTATCACAACTACAAGTATACACATCTACACATTTACAAAAAAGAGCTTTTGCTAGGCCACATAAACATAAGAAACATTTATGGAACAAAGGGTACCCTGTTGCAATTTGAGGTTCTATATGTTGTTCAAAGTTTGCATACATGCCATCAGAAGGGATACTATATCTCTGCTCCTAGATTTCCTGTAAGTAGTAATTTCTTCAACTGTTGAAGATACGTCCTTCACATAGTACCCATTGGTCATCAATAAGAGAGTAGAAACTTCTTTTATGGATACATTTTCAATCTGGTATCTAATATGATAAGTTTGAGAAGAATGTATATGGGAGACATAATTATTTTTTGATGCAATACATGATTTCATATCAGCCTCTTAGAAGTGTCCTAACAACCACCACACAATTGATTCTCTATAGATGAGGCATGTATCATAACTTCAAGTATATGCATCTACACATTTACAACAAAGAGATTTTGTTGGGTCACATAAACATAAGAAACATTTATGAAACAAAGGGTACCCTGTTGTAATTTGAGGTTCTATATGTTGCTCAAAGTTTGCATATGTGAAATCTCAAGGGATAATATGTCTCTACTGCCAGATTTCTTGTAACTAGCAATTTCTTCAAATGTTGAAGATATGTCCTTCACATAGTACCCATTGGTCATCAATTAGAGAGTAGAAACTACTTTCACAAGTGAAACCTCTTTTAGAGACTCTTGCTCCTCCAAAGCATCACTATCTCTTTCATTTCTCATTAACACATTTGCCTTCTGATAAATAGGTAATGGATTCTTTGCATCAGCTAAGATCGTTTGATCCATCATTTCAAGGTATTTTCATTTCTTTTTCATTTCAGGTATTTTCATCAGCATACAGATCCATCCCAAGGTAACACATTAAAATAGACGATTGAGGATATATTAGAAGAGTCATTCAAAAATGATGCTCTACAAAATCATACTTTTTCTTCTATAGATATATCATTCTCAAGCCATGAACTTTAGCTTCCCTTATATTTATGTTATATGGAAATGTTGTTGCCTCTTCATACTCTGCTACATCCAATTCTTGAAGGTGTACCCCCTTGAAAACTTGGAAAGAACATATTGTCTTGCATGAACTAGGAGCATTATAAGGAAAAGAAAAAGAACACTAGAAATCAGAATCCAAGTAAACCCCAAAAAAACCAACAAATAACTTATCTGGAACACAGCCCCCGGGGGGCAGCTCAATTGGCAAGTGTCGTGATATAGCGTGTTATGTACGATGTGGTTCCAAGTTCAAATCCCCCCGACTTACCCGTGCCTGTGGAAGGGGCATACGTATGGCACCTGGAGGTTATAGTGGTAGCGGTCAGAATCGACCCCGTGTCACGCGAGTATGAGACTGGCCCAGTTGCCGATTCCGCCAGCATAAAAAAAAAAAACTTATCTGGAACACTGTGAAATTGGCGATGTTTTTGCAAAGCACCATCTCAACAAATGAATCATGAGACTGCAAAAAAACTTTGTATCCACAACCTGGAGAAATAAGGATTAGTAGTATCCTTTCCCAGAATTGATTGCTAGACAAACTTTTGATGGTCATGAATGCAAAGTAACCCCAAAGAACTGAGGTAGGAATCATTTTAAGAAGAGGCATTGCTTCAACCAGAAACCATCATGGCTTGCAACAAATTACTCAAATGATATCTCGGGATGATATCCTGAGATATCCATTTTCTAAGAAAGGGATATCATCCTCAAATTACTCAAGGGATACTTTTAGAAAGTAGCCTCTGAGTCATCCTGAAGTCAAGGTCTGTCTGCATATACATCAAACAATGTTAGGCCATGTTACTGGAAACTACTAGTTAACTATTGTTTATTACTTGAAACATTTCTGAAACTTGAAAGTTCCTGGCTGGATGGTTGCTCTAACGCTGGGCTACTTGCCCTGGTTCAGCCTAGAAGTGTGGATTTTTATTTCCAACACCCTCTTTCAGGCCACACTTTGGCTAACGATTCCTAGCCAACTAGCTCTAACCCCATGTTGAAAACTAATCTTACTAAGATTCAAACCCAAGACTTGCCCCTAGCTAGTGTGTTGCTCTACCAATGAGCTACATGCCCCTTCAAGATGGGCACCCTTAATGGTTTGACCTAGATGTATGGATTGCTATCTCCAACAAAGAAAACACTTAGACACTTGAATTGAAAGAAAAGCCTAATGGTTAAGAACATGTTCTTCCTCCTTGGAGGTTACAGGTACAAATCCAAAAGGGTAGGGTATGTACTATGCACACCTCTATAGATTTTAGCAGTCAAATCGCTACGACCAGAGGGGGTAGGGTATGTACACCTCAAACCTTAGCAGTCAAATCACTATGCGTACTTTAGCAGTCAAATCACTATGTGGAAAGGGTCCCTTGTCCCACAAACATGGAAGTATCATACACCAATTTGGTGTCTTCCTTGGCCCCGACCTTAAAATTAGATTATTATTATCAAAACTAAATAAAAGAGAATGTAAAATGAACAAAGATTTCTGCCAAAATTCCATATTCGAAAGTCACCATGTTTGATTTCCAAGTCATTTATATAGATTTTAATTATTGCTTTATTTTAATTGAGTATAATTGTTCTCTGATTCTTTTCATATTTAATCATCTCTGAATTAGGTTTGTCCTCATGCTCCTAATTCATGAATTTTGCATGTGTGTGAAGTGCTCGTTGCGTTGTTTTCAAAGGTTTTGAATGTGGTCATATCAAAATCCGTCCCCGTTTCCAAAAGTTTTTTCCTTTCCTTGTTTTAGGAAACTAAGACTTTAAGTATTGTGTTTGGTTCAATCCAAAATTTTATTTTCATATGACGACTGGGAAACCAAAAAGAAAAACTGTTTCCATTTAAAGATAGGTGCAACTTATATGATCAAAATTCATTTTATTCAAATCCATACATATATTTTGTTGCATCATTCCAAATCCCTTGGTATTCAATTATAACTCCATAAAATCAAGATGACCATCCATATTCAAAGGCTTCTGTCTTTCCTTTGCCTAATCCTCTAAAAAGGATTTTATTTTCCTATTAATTTCACTACTAAAGGTAAGAATGGGCTATAAGTTCAAATCACAATCCAGACCATGCATTGCCTTTGCTTCTCTACTAAAATGAAAATCATATTTTCTCTTTCAGTAAGATTTGTAGATGGACTTTGCTCTTTCTATCAGCTTTGTAAAATGGATTTTAATAGATTTAATGACTAGATTTGCTAGATTTAGCTGATATAAGGGTGCATCATGAAGATCCTCCAGTCATTGTTAATATTATAAAACCTTGAGGAGGAAGCTTGGACAAAATTTGTGTTAAAATTTAATTTAACCTCCCTGGTATTTATTGACTGTGTGCATTGCTAAGGCATCTCAATATCTATCAAATTATGCATGTGCTTGGTAATTTGCCCAACTGGCTTGTTGATGTCCTCCTCTTCTTCTTTCCAATTTCTTGTACTGATTGGGAGTGGGACGCTGATGGTGTGCATGTTCTAAAATTATTTAATTTTTAGATGTTGATCAAGTTGTCACATTGAGTTGTGTATGGATGCAAGCATGTGGGAAGGCCTATTGTAAAAATTGTACCAAAGTGCATATTGAGGATACAGTAGAGGGGCAAAAGTGTTATAATAACTGTAGTAGTCATTCCCATGTAGACAGGTATCTAGGAGCTTTGCATATTATCTATTAAATGAAAATGTGTAGCTTATTTCAGTCTCTTTTGTATCTTGATGGATAACCCTAAATTGCAGGTGTTACAGGAGGTAGCCAAAGAGATGCTTGCCTTTCTTAGCTAGTAACTAAGAAAAATCCCAAGGAATGTGATCTCCCCTCGGAGATAATGAAAGACATGTTGAATCTATTTGATAGATTTGATTCTGTAAAAATAGCAATCTTGATCTTCACTCTAGAAGGTTAATTTCCATTGTTCTTTTAAAATCTAGTTCACCTATTTCATGGTTAATTAAGATCATCCCTGCATGAAGTGGGTGCTATCCCAAGGCAATCACTTCCATCGAAGGACTCAGATGGGCTATATTTGTGTGAATATTCTTTTCGTTTTCGAAGGAAATGTCAACAACAACATTGTACCATGGTTATAGGTTGGACAGTGTTCCAATGTTCTAACTTCACAGTGGGAATTCTTTGCGAACACAACCTAAGTACTATGGGTATCCACTATTGAAAAAGAAAGCACATCAATTTTTCTTCAAACTTCTTCTATTGCAGGATAATTGGATTGGATCTATAAGTAACTACAAGTTTCCAAAAGGGATATCATCCTCAAATGATATCCCTTTTGGAAGAAAGGGATATCATTTGAGGATGATATCCCTTTCTTCCAAAAGGGATATCATTTGAGAGAATCACAAGGAGTCAACTACATCATAGAGACTACATATTTATGTATGAATATAGAAAATATGCTCATTTACTTATTGTTTCTATTTGGCCTACTTAGACTACAAAATTGGAAATACAAGAGTGAAGTACATAAATCAAAATTTGCCTTCCCTCCCAAGAACACAAAGACAAATTAGTAAACAATTATGGTTCATTCATCATTTCCCTTTTGTGAGCATGGAAGAGAGAAGTAGAAGAGTTGTAGTTCAGCTTCCTAGTTGGGTGAAAAATCTTTACTACATTCAATCTACTCTAACAATGCTACTTGGACACAAAACAAGAAAGTAAACATGTATCTTCAAATTAAGGGGGTTAGGTATCCTTTTGTACCTCAATGTCTCTATTTTCTCGTAAAATACAATAAAGGGTTTCCTAGTCTCCATACACACACACAAATGAAAAAAACAAACCAAAACAATAATATCTAAACTAAGAGAGTGAGATATCCCATGCCCTTAGAAAAAGGATGTACCTCCTACCCCATAAGTTGTATTTGAAGTACCTCAACATGCAACATTCTAGCTAGGTGCTAAATAGGGGAAAAAGGTTGACCTATTTTTGTTGATTAAAGAGTGTACTTGTCAAAGATGGGGGGCACTTGTGGTCCCAAGATGGAATATTTAACTCCCTAAAGCACCATTTGGGAGACTAGAAGGCTCAAGAAGTGGTTATAGGTTTTGGTCACATGGATACCTCATTTTTGTACACATAGTAAGTCATGACCCTTTTTAAGATTATATATATATTGATGGGACATTGAAACTATTCAAACTTTTCACATATCAAATAGCTAAAAGTATCTATGTACTACATCCTCTCCTTGGCTTTTAAGTTTTTGTTTTTGATTGATTTAATTTGTATCTTTGTATGGATTTTCATCTCTTTTCATTATATCCATTAATCTTTGCAGTATTTCTAGGTCTTGAAGCATATCACAATGTGAGGAGAAATTTAGGAGAAATTTAGGAGAAAGTATTAGAGTAGCTTCGTTCAAATTTAATAACCTATACTTGGTAGGAATTTTACAAATTTTATATTATTTCTCTTCCAGGTTTCACTTTTGGCTTCTAGATCAATTTGAAATTTCAATTGTGGAATATTTATTGAGATGTCAAACACTGATCGTGGGAAGAAAAGATCAAGACAAAATGATCTATCATCATATTTTCAAAGACTTCAATCCAAGGATCCACATTCTCTTCATGCTTCGATCTCTTTTGAGCAACCTATCACTGAAAGAGATGTCAACTCTTGTGATAATGCATCTAATATCCAAATAATAGATAATGAAATATGTTCCTCCAGTGATCGAAGTGAGATAAATGCATTTTCACTAGAAATTGGCAGTACAAATGTCTAAAATATTTCATTGGAAAAGAACACAACCAATGCACAGAAAATACAAAAGGGCCAATGGGACATAGGGAGAGGCTTCCAACTAGATTGGGTCTCAAAATTTCCATTTATTGATCCATTACCTCCAAAAAATGAGAAAGAGAAACCAAAAGTTATATGCAATATATKTAGTTGGAAACTTGGYASGCCAACGACATTTCAGATGAAGTTAGATACAATTGAGAAGCATGTAGGAAAGGTGTATGAAAAGAAAATTGTAGATGGCGAGGAGAAATCTATTGTCAGATGGAAATCTTCTGAGGAATGTCGACATGTCAAATATGCTGATGAATATAATGGATATTTAATAAGTAAGAAAAAACTCGAGGCAAGTGGAGGAACCATCACATCTCTATTCGAAAAGACGATGGAAAGAAATTTGTTATCCAAGACAATATAATTAAGAAATCTATTTCACATCTTATCTAAAGGGTGTCCTATGACAGATTATCCAGATTACATGAAATATCTATCTTTTCTTCAAATGCCAAACTTTCTATCTTCTCATTGGTGTTTAACGAGTGGTTAGGAATGGGAAAAATATCTAGCTCAACTAGAAAAGGATGATATGAAAGAGAAGATTGCAAGTGCTAGGTTTGTGTCATTGTCTTTGGATGAGGTTACAACTATTGATAAAAATTTATGGATTTGCATGAGTATTTATATGGTTAATGAACATATTAGGCATTCCTATCTACTTGGGGTTCATAAAATGATGGAGAATTCTATAGCTGAAAATATTTATGAACTTGTTAATAATAGTTTGAAGGAAAGTGGTGGTATGGATCCTTTAATGATTGTAAAAAAGTTGTTATGTGTTGGAGCGGATGGAGCATCAGTAATGCAAGGACAAAGGAATGACCTTTGTGTTAGACTACAACTATCAACTTAACCGTATATGTTGAGTATTCATTGTATGGCTCATAGGATGAATCTTGCATTTAAAATAGTAAACAAGTTTCCATCGATTTCAAAAGATGAAGATCTTGTACGAGAGGCTTATGTATATTTTTCTCGTAGTCCCAAACGATTTTCAGAGTTTAAAAAATTTACTGACGGTGTTACAAATGGAAACAAGCTATTAAAGGATGTTGATACAAGATGGATCTCATTAAATGGACCAGCTTGAAGATTATTTAGTGAGTACCAGTCCTTGGCAGGGGTGATGTATGAACATCGCTTCAGTGTAGATAAATCTCAAGATCTTCTCTTTCGACTAACGGACATAGAGACATTATTAACATTGGTTGGAATTCTTCCTATGCTAGTTGAAATGAATGTCCACGTGAAAATGTCTCAAAGTCGCACAATGTATATTGCAGAATACACAAATGCAAGAAAATTTGCATGCCTTTCATTAGATAATTTGTATATGATGCCAAAGTCTTTCGCAGGTCCATGGTTTACAAATTGGACTATGATCATTGATATAGAAAATACTAAAAATTATTTGAAGTTTGATGAAAAAGGGATACTATGTATGGAAGTGCATGGGTATATGGTTCCTTTTCATTATATTGATAAGACAAGACAAACCACCAAAGAGCACACTATGTCAAGAGACCTATTCGAAATTGTCATCATTTCAGTGAGACGCAACTTGATAGAAATTGTAAATTCATTGTCAATGGAGATAAGTGAACGATTCCCTTGAGATGAATTGTTGGAGGCCATGTCTATGGTGTACCCTGAATATTGGAACAATTTAAAATGTCAACCTACTTTAAAACATGACTTTTTGGCAAAATTAAATACTTTAGTGGACCACTTTTGCAAGAAGGTCAAGATACATGGAGAACAAGTTGAAGG
>JZKD02S1695554.1:457100-476753 GCA_000966675.3 Picea glauca | reverse complement strand
ACACAACAACTGTCTTGGAAACACTGACTCAACAACAAGGATCACAGACCAATTTGTAATCTTATAGGAGTATGATCAGGAGACGAGTGGATTTTCCAACCTAGACACAAGGCGACTAAAAGGGTGTCATGTTCAAAAGTGACTCTCCCACATAATATAGATTTAGACACAATTCTTTCCCAATTTTCCCCCCACCATTTCTGGCAAGTACCTCTTTCTTTTTACGCAAGCTTGAGGAGGATAACATATGCCTGTAATGTAATCTCATCCTTCGGATGAGTCCCTTGGAGTATGTTTAACGAACCCTAGGAAGGAGTGGTTCGATCCCATTGTGGGTCTTTCGATGTTTATTTAACGAGTCCAAAGAAAGAAAACTCATGGGTTTTTCATGTTTAGAGAGTCTGAAAAACACTTAAAGAAAACTCAGGTCCCATATGGGCCTTTCAATGTTTGTTTTATGAGTCCAAAGAAAGAAAACTCATGGGTTTTTCATGTTTAGAGAGTCTGAAAAACAATTAAAGAGAACTCTCTCAGTTCCTTTTTCGTACATTAGTTCGACGAGACCGAAAAAGTGATAAACTATCGCTCACCAAATGCTTTTTCAAATACTTTAACGAGCGTGAAAAGAACAAGGTCGCTCGACAATCTTTTCATGTTTAGAGAGTCTAAAATGATCTTAAAGGGAACTCCAGGAGGTTCCTTTTTCGTATAACCTTTACGAGTCCAAAAAAGTGATAAAAGCATACTCGGTTACATTCTCATTGATTTACGAGCATGAGAAAGAACAAAGACTAAGCTCAAGGATTGTTTTCATTTTTATGCAAGCTTTGAAAACAAAACAAAACTATGCTTGGGATAGATATTATTTTTACACAATCTTAAAAACTAAACAAAAACTATGCTTGGACCTGGTTTCATTTTTACACAAGCTTGAACCAAAGGAAACTACACTTGAGATAAGTGGTTTCATTTTTACACAAGCTTGAACCATAGAAAACTATGCTTGAATTTCCCAATGCATGGTTGGTACTTAGCCCCCAGCTTAAGAAACTAGTGGCTCTACTTCAGCATGAAGTCCAGAGGTTGAGACAAATGCCCCCCAAGATTCATTTCATCCAACGACAAAGGAAACTATGCTTGGACCTGGTTTCATTTTTACACAATCTTGAACCAAAGGAAACTACACTTGAGATAAGTGGTTTCATTTTTACACAAGCTTGAACCATAGAAAACTATGCTTGAACTTCCCAACGCATGGTTGGTACTTATCCCCAATCTTAAGAAACTAGTGGCTCTACTTCATCATGAAGTCCAGAGGCTGAGGCAAATTCCCCCCAAGCTTCATTTCATTCAACGACAAAGGTGGAGGAAAGGAAGCTTCAAATACTAGATGAAGGACTTGACTCAAACAAAGAGGGGAAAACTATTTCATGTTTTAATGAGCTTGACATAGAAACGAGAACTATGCTTGTAACCTCTGTTTCATTTTTAAATGAGGTTTCCACAGAGACGAAAAACTATCCTCAGAAGTGGTTTCATTGTTTAACGATCTTGAAATCAAAAACCATGCTCAAATACCGTTGTTTCATTTTTTAATGAGGTTGCCACAGATACGCAAAACCTAACCTCTGTTGATCATGGATTCCAAGAGGACAATGCTATAGAATGACACCATATCAAGGGACAAAACTCGGTCATGGCTTCCAACAGGTCTTCACTAGAAGGAAGAAACACACTCTGGAAGGACACCATGTCGATGGTCATGATAGGAGTAAAGAGATCAGGCTCTAACAACCTTATCGAAGAGATCACCATGTCAACTACTTGATCTAATTCATCAGAAGTTGAAACCATGTGCGACAACGCCACATAATTGACCTGTGGCGGGGGCGATACCATTGGCACACAAGAACCATTCAGGGAAGCAATCTAGGTGGGGTCAATGAATGAAAGTTGATCAATAGTCACAACTCGTCCATCGTGAGGGAAAGATATCACACGAAAAAGAGTAGAGACAATAGCTTTCATGGCATAGACATAATCTCGCCCAAGGAGTAAATAAAAATCAAAGGGGTCTTGGACTACCATAACATCCATGAAGATAGTTTTCCCTCCCAAAGTTACAGGAAACTGAGGAAGGGTCCATAAAGGTTGACTAGTTCTTCTGTTAAAAGTTAACAGATTATGCGTAACCGATGCACGTGGAGAACAACCCAATGCTTTCCAAGAAAGAGAGGATAAAATACTAGCAGACGAACCTTCATCTACCAACTTTTTGGTAACGTCCCAACCACAAACCTGTACTGTAATCTGGAAATGAATGTAAGAGAGAGGACGAGGTCCAGTTAGCACATCCCAATCAAAATGGATGGCCTCATTACTTGGTGGGGGTTCCATGGGAGAAGGAGGAATACCCATGGATCTGGCAGAGTCTGTATCAACGAGAAAAACATGGGAAGTATCAGGTTTACTCTCTAGCGGGAGAGTAGGATCGACCGATGGAGAAATCAAATCGACCACTTGGGTTTCATTCTCCAAGGGGAGAATTGGGTCGACAGGTGGAAACAGATCGATCTCTTGGGTTTCACTCTCTAACAGGAGAGTGGGGTTGACCGTGGATGGGATCAGATCAACCACTTGTTCTACTGGTTCATCCAAAGACGTGACCAAATTGAACACTTGATCAACCGAACTGACCGACAGGGGAACCAGATTGATCATTCCATCAACTACCGGTGGGTTGAGAGAAATCTTGCGATAAGAAGCTGGAAGTTAAGGCTTTGAAACAGTCATGTCTTCCGGTAATTTCGAGGCTTCTTTCATATGAGGACAAAGATGAGTTAGATGACCCCCTTTACATATCATACACGGGAACTTGACTCTACTTTTCTTCTTCCCAATCATATCATGACTAGTTGACGGGGGGTCGTCAGCATGTTGTTCAGAGGATAACGACATGGGTTGGCGAGGGTGTGTAGACCATACTTCTACAACCTTGGATAGACCAGGGAAATCCTTAAGAATATGGCTACCCTTACAAAGCCTGCAAGGGTACTTGGGCTTACGGGTTGTTTGGGTGATCTTGACATCATTAACACTCCCAACACGATTAACAGTAACTGGTTGTTTTCCAACATGTTTGACAGTGGTAGGAAGTTTGGATCCTTGCTTATTTTTCTTCTTCTTCTTCTTTCGTTTCTTCTTCTTATTATTCACCGAGTTACTAGGTTCAGAACTTTCACTCAACGAAGAAGATGGAACGGAAGGCGACCTTGCAAGCAAAGAAGGTGAAGAAGACCTTACTGGTGAAGATGGTGAAGGATCAACATGAGGTTGATGCTCTTGGGGGGAAGTGCTTACGATGGAAGCACTTACTGAATTTGGGATTATCTGAGTGGAAAACAACCACACCGACAATCCAATTGTGAGACCTGGAAGGCTCAAAGTAGTGATGTAAGGAGGACCAATGTCTCTGTAAGAAGGAAAAAAAAAAGGTTCCCCTGGAGAAGAGGTTCCTTCATTGGTCATTTCGGGAACTGACACCATGAAAAACAAAAATCCAATCTAGAGTCCACTAGGGAAAACAAACAACACATGCTAAAAATCTAGGAAGCAGGCAAACAAACAGAACCTTATCACAATGAACGCGCTAGTTGGTAATGAAATCCAACGTTGCAGGAACAAAGTAAGAAGGGGCTGAGATAGAGCGGGTGGAAAAGTTACGTTGACAACCTGCTTAACGGACTTACACCCTGGTGCAAGCTCCCACACATAATTGTGGGTATACCCTCCAAGGAGCCCGAGTGAGTTTGGCCAACGTCGATTCCAGGTACCGTGAAGACTTGCCCCTCCACAGTCACCTCGTTTAAAGAACCTAGAAAGATAGGCCACTAAGGTTACCACAAACAACAATAAATCTTGGGGGAACAGTCGACAGTCCGATCCACATGCAAGGGCAGGGTATCTAGCCCGAAATCAACTCAAAAGGCTTCCACTCATCATTGTGGGTATACCTCTGAGTGACGCCCGTAATACGTGCAATCTCTACACTGATGTCAACAAACCAGGGTGAGTAACTCTTCCAACATCAATTCGACCTAGTGCTTGACCCTTGTGTGAGAAGGGCTTCCCAAGAAAAAATGTAGTAAGTGGATTTAACTCTCCCTATCATAAGATACTATGTTTGTTTGCATCTTTGGAAAGTTATCTTTCACACCTATTCCAAATCCCTACAACTAATCTAATGTAGGTTTGCTACCAAAAAAGATAAAAATGTCTAATCAATTTTTATAAGTGCTTTATTTTATGGATGTTGTTACTGAAAAGGAAGATGGCGTGGACAATATGGTGTTTTGACCGACTCGAAAATTATGCAAAGATATGAAGATGAAAACTTTTCATTTCGATGAAAGCTATGCTACGAGAAGGAGAAAACATTTATATTTCCCATATGCACAATGTCCCAAAATATGTTAAACTCATCAATATCAATCATCCAATTTCACTACATCAAATGCAAGGATTCCCCCAATCTAATATAAAGCAAGAAAATAAATCTTTTTGTTTCAAAAATTTCACTAAAATCAATAATGAACTTTCTTAAAACAAAGAAACCCAAACTAAAAGTTTTCTTTTAAAACGAACTATTCAGAAGAAATCTAATCTTTCCCTAAACAATTCTAAAGAAAACACATGCTTTATAATTGAAAGACACTCAAAGAAAGATACTAAACCTTCAAAACCAAACAAAGAAAAAGTGGCTAAAAGCAATGCAAAGGATGTCAAGCAGACTGTAAACAGATCAATATAGGCTCCAAAAGTTCAATCCAGCTAGTCAAAGAAAAACTGGGTATCAAAAAATAGGACATCCTAATTCCAAACACAAATTTCAAATGGGTTCGCAGCCTAGCTATAGGGTGCAGTGTGAACATTATTGGAGTTCGCAGGCTAGACACAAGTAGGGTGCAAACATCTCGCATTGGATTACACAGTAGGGTGCGAACTCAGATGATTTTTGCAGGACACTAAATGGTATAGTGTGAGAATGTCTATAAACACAAAATTTTGAAAAAAAAGGACAAAAATATTGAGTGAAATTTCAAATCCAGAGAGTCTTGATGGATCTCCCACAGACTCAGAGACCATAAAACAAGCAATCAAAGAAAGGTAAACTAGACTAACTAGGAAACAATATGTTCCCTAGTGGAGTCGCCAAGTTTGTTATTGGATAAATCCGTAAGTGCGGACACAAACCGATCTCCCTAGATCCACCTAGATCTAGAACAAAACAAGACAGAATAATACTCTTTCCCTATATTTAGACTATTGAATGAACTAAGAGATAAGAATCATGAACATACCTTATGTTCACTTCCTTGGGTCTTTTTTGTTCCATCTTCGCTCCAATGCTCTTGTGCCGTCCAGACCACAACAATACAAACCAACCGAAGTGAAGAAAACACAATCTATTCAACAGTCAATCTATGTATATGATCAAGGAGTTATACAATAAAGTGGAATTAACTTTATGGGAAAGGGACACATTATTGTATTATATTGAATGTGAAAGAGAGATTACAACCATGGCCTTGATGTCGTAAGGTCCCTTCCAATTTTCCTTCATTCCCCACACACTTCTTTCTCCAAGGATTATGAAACCATAGATCTGATAGCTACTCACAATCTATCTTGACAAAGCAAATCTTAAAGCCACTCCAACCAAGTTAAAGCTAACAAGCTCAAGAACCAACAAAGCTAACCCCAACTAACTTTCTCCATGAGAAATCCTCTCCTTTTATAAGTTGAAGAGGATATGCTGAGGAGGTTAGGATGATCCCACTAAATCATGAAAGCGAGTAAGATCCAAACCATTCGGATGCCACCTCACCATAGAAGCTTCTCCTTCAAGAAGATTCGAGAAAACACTCATTTTTCCCACGTGCTGGAATTCTCGCACCCTAGCTATAGAGCAACCTGCAAACACCTCGCACCCTGGGTATAGTGAAACCTGAGAGAATGAGTCATTCTTGCACCCTGCCTATATAGCAACCTACGAACTTCCTCTTTTATAAGGTTTTTACATAGGAAAATGCAACTTCTTTCCTTAGGAAAAGTTCTTCTCCCTTCTCTCTTTAGGAACTCAGGCCACTGACCCCTCTGAAGGAAAAAGATAGGTTTACATCATTAACGATCATAGGGATGACGAAAATAATGTGTAACACCATGCAGGAGAAAGAGGAGTCTGAGAAGAATCCTGTTGAGATTGTGCATACCACTTTTCCTCCTGACAGTCAGACCTACAAAATACTTATCAAGAAGCTTAGAGATGCAAGAAAAGAAATAGCTCGTCTTAAAGCAGAAGATAAGGTCCACTTGGCTCAGATGAAAGATCTCATGGATGGCTACAGTCACACCCTTGACTTGTCAAGGTTTGTATCAAGAAAGGCCCAACCCCTTCATAGATAGTTAAAGAATATTGACAGGAAAAACAGAGGCTTTCAGTCTTATAACAGGAAGCTAAAGGATGAGTTGAAGAACTTTCAAGATGAGGTAGCTGAAAGAAATTTATAGGTGTTGGTCGAAGCTACCATTGAGGATGACAAACCAACAGCTAAGGAGAGCACAACTACACAAAGGAATCATGTCAATGCTAAGAAGAAGAAGTTTTCTATGTCAATTGAAGATCCTCTTTCTACCATAAAGAGTGTGAGGTTAAGTTTCAAAATGACAAAATAACTTGTAAAAGGTAAGCCCCATTTTTTAGGATGTTTCCTTTTTGGGAGGGTCAACTGATATGAAAATATTATCTCTTCCATCTATACAGGCTTCTAAGAATTTAACTATATGGGTTTTGAGTTTTTGCTAAGTGCTAGTTTCCCCCAGTGGTAAAAGGCACTGCCTATTGTACGGTCAAGGCACCTAAGTAAAATGGTTTTGTCATCATGAAAGACCACAAACTGCTCGACACATGTTCAAGGTTAAAGGATCTTCATTTTTGGAAATGCTCCCCAAACCTGCACACAGACGTAGCGTAAGTGGCCCTACCTAATGGTGCTACCTAATATTGGTCAGAGAACAAAGTTGGCATATAGGCGCAACACAATGGCGCCACCTAATGGCGCTATCAAATATTTCACAAAGGGTAAATGTTTAACACAGGCACAACACAGGGATTCTACCTATAGGTGCTACCTAATATTTCACAGAGAGCAGAGTCTATACACATATGCATCATAGTGGTGCTACCTACAAGTGCTACCTTTTCTCCTTGTAGTGCGCTACCTAGATTTGCTACCTAAGAAAGATGCCAACAAACACCAGGGATCTAGGAGGACCAAGCTAACAAATTTTGGATTAATCGATGATGGAGAAGGATGGAGAAATAGCAGCTGACATCATGAAGTCAACCACATGATTTGAAAGACACATGGAAAACAAGGATTTGTGCAACAAAAGGGAATCAAATTAGCTTGAAATTCGATTGGATTAGTCACCAAAATTTTCCTGTTTTATAGCATAGATGATTAGATAAGTTGTTTGATCAAATAAATGTCAAGATTTTTTCAAGGGAAGGGGGGAAGCTTGTACCTCCAGTTGTTGCCTCCCTTTCTTATAAATAGATAGATCAATTTCTTTAGTAGGTTCAGATGGTTGAGCAAGGCTCCCTTATATTGTAATATTTTGATGAAGTAACTGTGATCTTGTGATGTACTAGACTTAAGACTTTTTGACTAATAGAAATCAACTTCTCTTTCATCCTATTTGCTTATGATGCTAAATGTTCATGCTTTGAATGATTCACATGAATGATTGTGGTGATGTTATGATGGATGTTTGATCGTTATGTTATCATGATGTTTATTTATCTTCCTTAGTTTCTCAGTTCAAGCAGATCTTGTGTTAAGAAACTTTCCTGCTTAGGCTTTTATGGACCCGATGTTTACATCAACCCCTACACTTCTCTCATTCAAGTCTACCCTCTATTCATACTTACTCCCAAACTACTGATTGAAGTTATCCAAGACCTTTATTGTTGGTGCATGCTAGCCCTGTTATCTGAGTTAGAACATTATCATTTGAGTCCTTTTCCATTTGACCCATTAAGCACCCTTACATTCACTTATAACTTGATGGGTATTGGGCTTGCCTTACATGCAATCTGAAGGTGACTCCTAGTGCTAACATTCTTGGTGCTTCTACCGGGGAACGATTTGAAGATGTTTCCATGGGATTAAATGACACAGTATATTATTCCTAAAGGTACATTAGAACTCAGTATCTTGAATATTGCAGCCTGCACCTCGTGAATCCATTGTTTCATCTCTGGCACCTAAAGGCGGACATACGAGATCAAATCCAAAGATACCTTTGGTTCCACCTGAGGCTGACCTAGAGAAGAAATTCTCAAAAAAAAAATTATGTTGTTGCTACAAGTGCTTCTGGTGAGTTGCCTGATTCCACTCTTGATACTCCAGTTGTTTTATCAAGTAAGCTTCCTTTATCTTCTGTAGAAGTATCTAAAAAATTTGATTTTGAAGATTTTATTGTTGAGTACTCTTCCTTTCAAACTAAATTGAAAGAAGAAAACATTGATATATTCTCTTCTCCTAATATTGAGAAGTGTTTCAGTCTTGATAGTTTTGAATATTTCCCTACTTTAGGTTTTTCTACACCTCAATTTGTTAAAACTTTTGCTGCCAAAGAAGTAGGAACTTCATCTCCCTCTCAGACCTTACCATCCTATTCTGAGACTCAACCTGCTATTGTGAACACTGAAACTCCCCCTTCATCCATTTTTTCTTCTCCTAATATCTACACAGCCAAGTCTCCTTCTCCTCCTTGTTCACCTAGGATCCAGAATCAAATGGCAGTTGTTAACCTCCTTGCAAATAGGATGGATGTCATAACGATTGCAAGATATGATCCTCTAAGATTACCTCAACCAGTGAATGCTCTCCCTCCTGGATATTATTTGAAATACATTCCTAAGTTCACGGGAGAAGAAGATGTAACAATTGAGGAACATATTTCTTCTTTCTATAGCTATGCAGATAACCAAAATATTGAAAATGAAGATGTTTGGATGAGGGTTCTCGTCCAAATCCTTTTTGGTGAGGATAGGAAGTGGTTTAGGGGTCTGACCCTTGGATCCATTACTAGTATTAAGGCATTGGATGAATCCTTCTTGAGGCATTGGGGTGACAAAAAGGATTTTTTGTACTACATCACTGAATTTGGATCTTTGAAAAGGAAAGAAGCAGAGTTTGTCTCTGACTTTTCTAAAATATTTAACAAAATGTACAAGAAGATCCCTAATGAGATCAAACCCACTGAAACCATGGTAAAAATCACTTATGCCAGTTCATTTGATTATGAATTCTGCCTCCTTCTGAGAGGAGGAAGATCACCTTCCTTGGTTCATATGCGAGATGTTTCCTTAGAGGTATAATCCAACATAGTGGCATCAAATAAGATCAAGGGAAAATTTGATAGGGATAGAAGAAAAAATAGAGTTGAAGATTCAACTTTTGATTCCTTTGTTGTCGATTCTCAAGTAGATTAGATGAACAAATTGGTAAAATCTCTTTCCACTGAAATTGAGAAATGAAAACCAGAAGGGAAACAAACATATAGAAATCCCCCCCAAATATCTCCTAGAGATCCTAGAAATAGAGAGAGGGATGATTAGAGGGTACAAGCTCCTTTGAAAAATAATTTAGTGGTTGATGAAGAAGAAGAGGAGGTAGAATTTGATCCTGGCATTCACTGCTTAGGTGATACATCCCCATCCCCACACTTGACTCAATCCTCTTATGAGCAATCTTTAATGGATATTCAAATTAATGAGTTAAGAAAGGGAGAGAAAGAAAAGGAAAATGATAGTAGGTATAATCTAAGATCTAAGAAGAATGAATAAAAAAATGATGCCCCTAATCATCCTGTTCAAAAAGAAGATTCTACCAAGGCTGTGGCAGTGAGAAGCAAGGAAAAAGACTCTCAAAACCCACAAGTTATGATCAGAAATCATTTTCTTGAAACTAAAGAGATCCTAAAACCTTCTTCTTCTTTCAGTTTTGAAAATGAGATCCAAAAAATAAAGGTCCCTGTACGTTTTTTGAAGTTTATAAAAAATGAAGAATTTAAAAAATACATATCCAAAATGCTACAGCCTGAATCATCTTCAAATGCCATTGATTCAATAAATCTGCAAGATGAAAAACCAACAGTGGTTTTAGGTCCTTTGATAGAAGACGAAGATGACTCATCCCCAACTTTCTACACCTCATTAAATATACATGATAAGGTGCTACACAATTTTCTCATTGATTCAGGGGCATCCCACAATCTTATGCCAAAATCTGTTATGGATGAACTTGGGTTAGAAGTCACAAAGACCTATCATGACTTATATTCTTTTGACTCCAGAAAATTCAAGTGTCTTGGAGTCATTAAGGATATGGTGGTGACCTTATTTTAGCTTCCCATGAAGAGTATACTTATGGATATCGTAGTTGCTGATGTTCCCCCCAAGTTTGGCACGCTCTTGTCAATATCCTGGATAAAATGACTTGGGGGAGCTTTGCATATGGATATCTATTATGATACTATTCCTGTTTTTTTGGGAGAGCATAGAAGACTTTACAAGGAAGCTCAATTGGCTTACATCATTAGTGATGAAGAAAATCCCACCAATCACCTTGTTTTTGC
Organism: Picea glauca; assembly: GCA_000966675.3. Lineage (NCBI taxonomy): Eukaryota > Viridiplantae > Streptophyta > Pinopsida > Pinales > Pinaceae > Picea > Picea glauca. The sequence continues at coordinate 466,046 of JZKD02S1695554.1, read as the reverse complement.
TTTTGATACAGATATGGGATCTAGTATTTTGCAGCTCACTGATGCTCCTAAATCCCCTTTAGAAATAAAAAAAAAGTCCATCAACTTCTCTTAAGATCCTCTTCTAACCACTTATTTCTAGAAGATGTTCTTTGATGGAGCCTCTTCCAAGGAAGGTGATGGTGTTGGGGTGATCTTTGTCTCACCAACTCAAGAATATATATCTTTGTCATATAAACTAGAATTTGAGACTACTAATAATGTGGCAGAGTATGAGGCTCTTGTCTTGGGTTTGAGGGAAGATAAATACATGGGGATAGAAGAGCTATCATTATTTGGGGATGTTGAATTGATAGTCCATCATATTAGAAATCTTTATCAAACAAAGCATCCTAGGTTTAGATCTTACATAAATGAAGTGTGGGATTTGGTGGACAGGTTTTTCTGTGCTTTTATTATATCATTCATTCCTAGAGAAGAGAATACCATGGATGATTCTTTGGCTATATCAGCAAGCAACTTCAGAATTCCTATACCACCAAAAATCAAGTATGATGTAGAATTTAAATGCATGCCTTCTATACCAGACAATGTAAACTATTGGAAGGTGTTTGAAGATGATTTAGAACTTTAAACTTTTCTTGAGACTGTTGATGAATTTTTTTCATTACACATTGATCAGGATCATGATCCATAAGTCACTCCTCATGTTGATGTTTTCCTAAATAAAATTTCTTATCATCATATTATGCAGCTACCTAGTAATCATATACCAAAGGGACTGATTGCTTTGGAAAGATTATTTTATGGGAATGATGTGGCATTGAAAGGGAAGGTATCCATTGATGATGCCGATATAACTGAGTGCAATGTGGGCACTGAAAAGGATCCAAAATATGTCAAAATGTCAAGCATCCTATCAAAAGAGCAGAGGGAAGAATATACTAAGTTGTTGAAAGAATTTGATGATGTATATACCTGGACTTATGAAGATCTTAGAACTTATGACACAAGCATAATAGAGCACAAGATCCCATTAAAAGAAAACACCAAATATTTCAGGCAAAAATTGAGGCAAATCAATCCTATGTTGATGCTTATCATGAATAAAAAAGTTAAGAAGCTTTTAGATGCAAAAATTTTCATTCCTTTGAGGTATTATGAATGGGTAGCTAATTTTTTCCCAGTAAGAAAAAAGAATGGAGAAATCAGACTTTGTGTTGATTTATGAAATATGAAGAGATGCTCAAAGAAGGATAATTTCCCTTTACCCAAGATGGATCACATATTACAGAAGGTGACAGAAGAATCCAGGATGTCTATGTTTGATGGATTTTTTGGATACAACCAAGTCTCTACTTTTTCAGAAGACACAAAGAAGACATCTTTTACCACTCCTTGGGGTACATTTATGTACGCCAAGATTCCCTTTGGTTTGATGAACGTAGGGGAAACTTTTCAGTGAGCTATGGACATAGCATTTATTGGAGAAAAGGATAATTTTTTGTTATCTATTTGGACTACATAACAATGTATTCTCAGTCTGATAACGAACATTGTGATCATTTAAGAAAGGTTTTCTAGAAATGCAGAAAAGTTGGCCTCTCCTTGAATCTGAAAAAAATAATTGTTTGCCATGAAAGAAGGAAAATTATTTGGGAATATTGTGTTAGCTGAAGGGGTAAGGATTGATTTTAGCAGGGTTGAGGCTATACAAACTTTGTTAGTTCCTAGATCTAAAAAAGAGGTACAATCTTTTCTGGGAAAAATCAATTTTCTGAGAAGATTTGTGTCAAATTTTGTTGAGTTGGTTAAGTATATCACAACCATGCTGAGGAAGGATAGTGAAATCAAATGGACTACTGAGGCCCATGATTCTTTTGATCAAATAAAGAAATCCTTGACTAAATCCTTGGTCCTTATCAGCCCCGACTACTCCAAGGACTTTCTTAATATTTCTTTTGCCTCTTTTGATACAGTAGCAACAGTCCTATTGCAGAAGAATGTTGAAAGCTTAGAGTAGCCTATTGCCTTTTTCAGCAGGACATTGAGAGATGTTGAACTAAAATATGACATTATGGACAAGCAAGCCTATGCATTGGTTAAATCTCTTGAGTCCTTCAGATTTTATGTCTTGCATTAAAGATTTATTGCTTATGTCCCATCAGTTGTTGTAAAAAAAATTCTTATTCAGCATGATATAGATAGAAAAAGGAGCAAGTGGATTGCTAAATTAATTGAATTTGATTTGGACATTAGACCCATAAAATTGGTTAAAGGCCAGGGTTTAGCCAAGCTCTTGGCTAAATAAAATTGCTCAACATTGGGGGTGAATTTCATTCACTCATGTTTAGAAAATCAACAAGATGAGATAACTGATAAAGGTCCTCAAGTCATTTCTACATTGGAAAATTGCATCTAGTACAAGGACATTATATTTTTTCTGCAAAATTTACAACCTTCAAGTGGTATGGAAAATAACAAGGTGAGGGACTTAAAACTAAAATCAATAAAGTACTGCCTTGTTGTTCAAATTTTGTATTGGAAGGATCCATTAGGAGTGATTTTGAGATGCCTAGACCCCCAAGAAGCCCAAAAGATTATGTCTGATTTTCATGACAGTTTATGTGGGGGGCATCATTATTGGAGAACCACGACATACAATATCCTCATGGCTGGGTACTTTTGGCCCAGTTTGTTCACAAATGTTTGTGCTAAGATCAGAGCCTGTTCTAAGTGTCAGAAGCTCTCCAGAAAGAAGCAGCTTAAGTATTTTCCATTGAAGCCTGTGGTAGCCTCAGGACCCTTCCAGCAGTGGGGCCTAGATTTAATCGAGGAAATTCATACCACTTCCAGTGGTCAACATAGATGGATCTTGAATGATACATATTACTTTACTAAATTTATTGAAGCTATTCCCACAAGGAATGCTTCACACAAAGTGATCATTGGTTTCCTAAAAGACATCATAGCAAGGTTTGGCTGTCCTGACAGAATCATCACTGATAATGCTGCATTGTTCAAGGTTGAACCATTGATTCAGTTATGTGAATAGTTTAGGATCACTTTGATTCATTCCACCCCTTACTATCCACGGGGAAATGGGCTTGCAGAATCCTCGAACAAAAGAATTATAATGATCATTAAAAAGTTGTTAGAGGATAACAAAAAGGCAAGAGATTCAAAACTCAAATTTTCTTTATGGGATGACAGAGTGACAATGAAAAGGTCCTTGGGACTTTCCCCTTTCCAGCTAGTGTATGGATTTGAGGCAGTTTTTCCTTCTCATCTTGCCTTACCTTTGGAAAAATTATTCCAAGATTATAAAGGGGAACTTGATCATATTATTAGAAGGATTCAATAGCTGGTTGAAGTGCAGCAGACCCAAGAGCAACTTGTAGACAAAGCATCTGACCATCAACGGAAGATCAAGTAGGATTTCGACAAAAAGGTGAACAAAGACAATTTTCAATTGGACGATATGGTGCTCAAGTGGGATGCACCGAAGAAAGATAAATGACAGCACGATAAATTTGAATATTTATGGATCGATCCTTTCAAAATCTCTGAGGTATTCTCTAATAACACTTTCAAGTTGCAGAATATCGAGAATGAAGAGGTTTTTGGTGGCCCTGTCAATGGGCATTTCCTAAAAAAGTACTTTTCTTGAGCCTTGAGTGGCTCTTCATGTCATTGTAAATGTCATTTTATTTTTATTTTTGTTTCAATAACTGACCCCATAGCCATAGGATAAGGCACACAATGTACTTATTCTTGGAAGCCCGCATGGGGCATGGCATCCCCTGTGGAGCCAATGTTATCACACTAAATTGCCTTGGGTCTTTTAGTTTGTTTTCAATCCTTTTTTAAGCCTTAGATTTTAAATTTTCTTTTAAAGTCTCACCCCTTTAAAATTTATGTTTGGTAGGACACTTTAGATGATTAGAGTTTTTGATTCTTATCTCTAGTTTGATCCTCAAATTGATTTTTGATCCTTGAACCATTTTTATCTCATGAATTATTTTGGTCCCCTTCATGACTTGTCCCTAGGTAGATCCCTCCCATGAGTAAACTGATGTGACACACCTTCCTCCTCACTCATGATCTTGTAGGCATGCCTCATTGTCTTTGCTTACTTTTCCAATCACATTTTTAAGTGGATGCATTGTCTACTCATTAAGAAGTTCCATAGCTCCTATCATGTTCATCATACTTCCACCTTGAGTCATGATTTCCATGATTGATGTCATATCCCTTGTTTTCAATGCCAAAATTCAATTAAAGATACCCTCAAATATCTTTCATTTACAAGCCTTGGTAATAGCTTATAATTTTGAAAAGCTCAACAGTGTTGTGCTGTGCAAATTCAAAATTTCTGATAAGGTGACAACATGTCAACCAAATCCGATGCTGAGAAATATTCCAAGGCCAAAGTTTTCTCAATTTCATCCTGAGATTGCGTTGAAGATCTCAACATGTGTCTACTGCACAGGTATCTTGTGTTGCCTCCTCTGCATATTAATTTTCACAGGAAATTTGTGCTCGGGTTTTGGTTTGCTGAGCTTTCACAATAGTAAGGGACATGTATTTTCATGGTAGCCTTGTATTTTCTCTTCTTTGGACCTGTAAACTTCTTTGCCCATATCTATGGTATGATTATTGTTGTTTTCTTTAACCATTGAAATCGCAAGCCTGTAAATAGCCTATTCTCTATGTATGTGTTGCGCTACCCAGAGGTCCTACTCAAAACCTCTATGTTTTCCTTGCTTCCTTTCACCTCAGAGTTTGTCATTTTTACTCGATTGCAGAGGGCCAATTTCGGATTACCCCCTCACTATCTCGACTCTCGAATACATATATAAGCCTAAGAGTGTAATTCCAAAGGTCAAGCTTGGCATACTAATCAACAGTTTGTTTAAAAAGGGACATCATTGTACATTTGAAGCCTGAGTTAAAGATTTTCTGGTCATTATCATCCCTTAAGCTTTTTAAAAGCCCTCATTTTGAGCTATGGAGACTCCTCAATCAAGGAAGACACACAAAGGTGACAAGGTGGTTAGGACAAAAATAGTGGACATGAATATTTTTGATACAGAACCCATGGAAAGAGAGGCCTTTCAAAGAGTAGGGTGCCTCTCCCTCTGTCATAACATGCAGAGAGGCCATCCAGAGGTAGCAAGCTAGTTTTCATTATAGTTTCATGGCAGAAAAACCAAGGTTGGGGATTTGGATTTTGAGGTGAATGGAGCCTCTATATCAACTGCAATAGGAATTCCCCTTTCAGGTGAAAAATGGTTCAAATCCATGGATTTGAGTTCAGCCTATGAAAAAGATCTTTTTAAACCTGAATATCAAGCCAATGATTTGTCCAAAAGTATTCCAACGAGTCAATTGATTGATAAATTTGACAGATTATTGAAGATCATACAAAGATATTTTACTTGTGAAGGGAGATATAACACATTGTACCAGTACCATATGCGGTTGTTGCTACATTTTACTAGTAAGGTTGAGATGAATATTCCTTATTACTTGTTGAGGAGTATAGGTAAGATGCCATACATGATACAAGATAAATCTAAAGATGTGGATTCTATCCTTTTCCACTCTGGATTAATCAAAAGGCTAGTCTCTGAGGAATTGGGTAAGAAAGAGATTTTGTGGGAGAATTTTGTTGTTACCTCTCATTTCAAGTTGGATTTAGCACCAACTCCTCAATCACAAAAGGCAAGTGCTTTGTCACCGAAAAATGCTACTAAACTAGGGACCAGTAGGAAGAGAAAGGGTAGAGCCCCTGTTCAATTTTCAGAGATCAGTAAGCAGGTCATAGAAACCAAGGAGGAAGTTTGTCCTTCTAAACACAAAGATTTTTCACCACCTCCTCCACCAGGGTTACAAGAGATGCCTTCTTCTACCAAATCTACATCTAAGAGAGGGAAGAAGCTTCTCTTTCCCTCTTCTCCTCTAGTAGTCGAAATCAAGGGTAAAATACCTTTCACAAGGTCATCAGTTCCTAAGGAGGTTTTCAAAGAGTAGTCTTTACTAGAAACTCCTTTTCAAAAGAAGAAAGGAAAAATCATTGAAAAGCTTGTGGAGGAAAAATCAGAAACCCTTATTCAGAGGAAGAAGGGTAAACAAATTTTTTGACCTACTAAAGGGAAACAAGAAACCCCTATACAGAAGGGTAAGGGTAAAGGTACTAAAAGACCTTTAGAGAGGAAGGATTAAACCTCTGAGAAAGGCATTGAGAAGCCTGTTGAAAAAAAAGATGAAACCCCTATGCAGAGAAAGAAGAATAAAAGTAAATCCATCAAGGAAAGTGATGAGGTAGACAAGACACTTCCCATGCAGGAGGAAAAGGAGTCTAAGAAGAAGCCTATTGAGACTGTGCATGCCATTGTTCCTCCTAACAGTCATACCTACAAAAGACTTATCAAGCAGCTTAGACATGCAAGAAAAGAAATAGCTCATCTTAAATTAGAAGATAAGGTCCACTTGGCTCAGATGAAAGAGATCATGGATGGCTGCAGTCACACCCTTGACTTGTAAATGTTTGTAGAAATAAAGGCCCAACCCCTTCATAGACAATTAAAGAATCTTTATAGGAAAAATAGAGGCTTTCAGTCTCAGAACAGGAAGTTAAAGGCAAAGATAAAGAACTTTCAAGATGAGGTAGCTCTAATAAATTTATAGGTGTTGGTCGAAGATTCCATTGAGAATGACAAACTAGTAGCTAAGGAGAGAACAAATACACAGAGGAAGCCCGACAATACTAAGAAGAAGAAGTCTGTTATGTCAATTGAAGATCCTCTTTCTACCAGAAAGAGTGTGAGGTTAAGTGTCAAAATGACAAAATAGATGGTAAAAGGTAAGCCCCATTTTTTAGGATGTTTCCTTTTAGGGAGGGTTAACTAATATGCAAATATTATCTCTACCATCTATACAAGATTCTAAGCGTTTAACTATATTGGTTTTGATTTTTTGCTAAGCGTTAGTTTCCCCTAGTGGTACAAGGCACTACATATTGTACAGTCAAGGCACCTAAGTAAAATGGTTTTGTCATCATGAAAGACCACAAATTTCCCGACACATGTTCAAGGTTGAAGGAGCTACATTTTTGGCAATGCTCCCCAAACCTGTACACAGATGCAACGTAAGTGGAGCTACCTAATATTGGGCAGAGAACAGAGTTGGCATATAGGCGCAACACAGTGGCGCTACCGAATATTTCACAGAGGGTAAAGGTTTTCACATAGGTGCAACACAGGGGCTCTACCTAATATTGCATGGAGAGTAGATTCTATACACATATGCATCATAGTGACACTACCTACAGGTGCTACCTTTTCTCCTTGTATTGTGCTACCCAGATTTTCTACCCAAGGAAGTTGCCAACAAACACTAGGGATCTAGGAGGACCAAGCTAAAAACTTTTGGATTAATTGATGATGGAGAAGGATGGAGAAACACCAGCTATCATCATGAAGACAACCACATTATTTGAAAGACACATGGTAAAGAAGGAGCTGCGAAGCAAAAGGGAATCAAATTAGTTTGAAATTCAGTTTGATTAGTCACCAAGATTTTCCTGTTTTATAGCATAGGTGGTTAGATAAGTTTTTAGATCAAATAAATGTTTATAGTTTTTCAAGGGAAGGGGGTCAGGTCGTATGATAAGATGACCTGAAAATACCATACCTTAGAACACATCGCCAAATAACTTCATCCTCCCTTGAAATCCGGCCTTCTTTACTTACGATTTCCTCTAAAAGATAACTTGTATCAAATGAATGTATAATGATGTTTATTTATACCATTTATGTCACTTACTTTTAACATTAGGGCCGACCTAACACTTTCTTATTTGGTAATTCTTTTCTTTAATTATCTTCAGGGCCTACACGTACTTCCTTCTTCAATTCACTTTGTCATCTTCAAAAATTCATTTCTCCTCAACCATGAGGATCCACGTGACGTGCCACATACCACCGGAAACAATGTGATGTATACTATCCATCCATGGGTGTTTTATCTGCATGTGCATTTTCCTTCATGTCCAAATACCTTCATCAAATTTTCGGTCCAAAACCCATGACTAGGTTTGACATCAATGACAACAACCAATCTTCCAACAATATCCCCCTTTGTATTTGATGGGAAAACTTATGTTCCCCCTATCATCATGATCCCAATTTATCTCCCCCTTTGAAATCAATGGAAAAGGTTAGGGCTTCTCCCCCTGAGTTTAATGAAAAATTGTAACTTTCTTCTTTGGGGTTGCTCCCCCTGAACATGTGGCACTCAATAATACTTCATCCTTATTTTTGGTCATTGAGACTTTTTCTTCCTTAGAATCCTTTTGTGTGGATTTTGTCTTCTCTCTTTTCTTCATGTCTAGGATGTATATGTTGTTCGCTCTTCTTGTTGCAGTTGCAACCAATCTTCCTGAGTTATTTTCTCTGATTTTACATTTTCGGGAGTCAAACGTAAGAGTGTATCCTTGATCACACATTTTACTAAGAGTAGATTATGATTCAAGTATTCAACCAATAGAACATTCTTTGCTTTTACATTTTTTCTTCCAAGCTCTGCTATACCTTCTCCAAGTATTTTGGAAAATGAGTCATCTCCAAATGCAACATTGCCACCCTTTCTCTTCAAGATGATGAATTTGTCTTGATCCACGGTCATGTGTGAATAACATCCACTGTCTATGTACCATTCATATTCTTCTTTACATTCTTCAGTGGTTAATGTTATTCGACAATCTTCATTGTTTGGAATCTCTTTCCTTCTCCATACTATGGTTGGCATAGGGACATCTTCATTCATATATTTGCAATCTTGTGCTCTGTGACCAAGATAATTGCATTTGTAGCATACAATATTTTTGTCCATCAACGGGTAAAATGAATTATAACTTCTGTTGACAAATCCATGATTATTTCCATATATTTTGTTTACACC
>JZKD02S1695554.1:443497-456186 GCA_000966675.3 Picea glauca | reverse complement strand
ATCAATAGTTATTGTTCAAGGGAAGTAATGACTTCCAAAGGTAGCTACAACTTCCAAATGTAAAGGGAGGGATAAACCTCCAAGAGGAAGACACAATCCTCCAATATAAAGAGAGAGTTGAACTCTCCATTCTTTCCCCTTCCTTCCACCCAACAATATATGAGAGATAATAAAACTTTACATTGAATCATCACCATCAACCAATCATCACATAGAACCTGATAATGCTTCCTGAAACTTCTTCAATTTCTGAAATTCTTCATTTATTGGAGTAATATGATCCTATAGATAATATTACTCAATGTATTTTTTGAAACTCCTCCAAGTTTCACTCCTTGAATCCTTCCCAAAAGGCAGTTATAGAAATAATGGTAGACTTTATTCAATTTTGGTTTATTCAGAAGACCCAACATATACAACATGCCTCGCACTCAATATTTAACATATGATTCTTAAACTCACACAAAAGAAACCAAAGTCCATAATATTTCCAATGGAAGTGGTCCCACTTAATTTGGATTTTGTATGAAGAAGTTATGATTGTTTTACCCAGAACACTTGTTTATTGACTAGCTTCAGGACTGGTCACAAACCCTATCATCCAAAGAGTGTATCTCCGTAATTATAGCGAATCAAGAGATGAAATTGTTAACATAGGTACCTTGATATGTATTCTAAATACCATAGGGATTTCACAATATGAATCGTTCTAGAAAACAAGTTATAGCAAAAATGGTAAGATGACCTGAAAATAACATACCTTAGAACACGTCACCAAAAGACTTCATCCTCCCTTGAAATCCAACCTTCTTTACTATTGATTTCCTCGGAAATTAAACTTGTATCAAATGAATGTATAATGATGTTTATTTATACCATTTATGTCACTTCCGTTTAACATTAGGGCCGACCTAACACTTTCTTATTTTGTAATTCTTTTCTTTAATTATCTTCAGGTCCTACATGTACTTCCTTCTTCAATTCACTTTGTCATATTCAAAAATTCATTTCTCCTCAACCATGAGGATCCATGTGATTTTCCACATACCACCGAAAACAACAGGATGTATACTATCCATCCATGGGTGTTGTATTTGCATGTGCATTTTCCTTCATGTCCAAATACCTTGATTAATCTTGCGGTCCAAAACCCATGACTAGGGTTGACATCAGTGAAAACAACCAATCTTCCAACAAACTCATCCCCATCTTTCTACACCTCACAAAATATACATGATAAGATGCTACACAATTGTCTCATGGATTCAGGGGCATCCCACAATCTTATGCCAAAATCGTTAATGGATGAACTTGGGTTAGAAGTCACAAAGACCTATCATGACTTATATTCTTTTGACTCCAGAAAAGTCAAGTGTCTTGGCGTCATTAAGGATATGGTGGTGACCTTATTTTAGCTGCCCATGAAGAGTATAATTATGGATATCGTAGTTGCTGATGTTCCCCTCAAGTTTGGCATGCTCTTGTCAAGATCCTGGATAAAAAGACTTGGGGGAACCTTGCAGATGGATCTCTCTTATGCTAATATTCTTGCTTTTGGGGGAGAGCATAGAAGACTTTACAGGGAAGCTCAATTGGGTTACATCATTAGTGATGAAACAAATCCCCCCAATCACCCTGTTTTTTCTTTTGATACAGATCTAGGATCTAGTTTTTTGTAGTTCACTGATGCTCCTGAAGCACCTTTAGAAATCAGAAAAAAATCCATCAACTTCTCTGAAGAGCCTCTTCTAACCACTTATGTCTGGACTCTGGAATATGTTTTTTGATGGAGCCTCTTCCAAGGAAGGTGTTGGTGCTGGGGTGATCTTTGTCTCACCCACTCAAGAAACTATATATTTTTCATATAAGCTAGAATTTGAGACTACTAATAATGTGGCAGAGTATGAGGCTCTTGTCTTGGGTTTGAGGGAAACTAAAGACATGGGGATAGAAGAGCTATCAGTATTTGGGGATCCTGAATTGATATTCCATTATATTAAAAATCTTTATCAAACAAAGCATCCTAGGCTTAGATCTTACAGAAATGAAGTGTGGGATATGGTGGACAGTTTTTTCTCTGCTTTTAATATATCATTGATTCTTAGAGAAGATAATACCATGGTTGATTCTTTGGCTGTATCAACAAGCAACTTTGGAATTCCTATACCACCAAAAATCAAGTATGATGTAGAAGTCAAATATAGGCCTTCTATACCGAACAATGTAAAATATTGGAAGGTGTTCGAAGATGATTGAGAACTTAAATTTTTTCTTGAGACTGTCGATGAATTTTATGCATTACACATTGATCGGGATAATGATTCAGAAGTCACTCCTCATGCTGATGCTTTCCTCAATAAAATTGATAATCATCATATTGTGTAACTGCCTAGTAATCATATACCAAAGGGATTGGTTCCTTTGGAAATATTGTTTGATGGGAATGATGTGGCATTGAAAGGGAAGGTATCCACTAATGATGTAGATGTAACTGAGTGCAATGTGGGCACTGAAAAGGATCCAGAATATGTCAAACTGTCAAGCAACCTATTTGAAGAGCAGAGGGAAGAATATACTAAGTTGTTGAAAGAATTTGCTGATGTATTCTCTTAGACTTATGAAGATCTCCGAACTTATGACACAAGAATAATAGAGAATAGGATCCCACTAAAAGAAAACACCAAACCTTTCAGGAAAAATTTGAGGCAAATCAATCCTATGTTGTTGCCTATCATGCAGAAAGACATTAAGAATATTTTGGATGCAAACATTATCATTCCTTTGAGGTATTCTGAATGGGTAGCCAATTTGGTCCCATTAAGAAAAAATAATCGAGAAATCAAACTTTGTGTTGATTTCTGAAATCTAATTAGAAGCTCAAAGAAGGATAATTACCCTTTACCCAAGATGGAGCACATATTACAGAAGGTGATAGGAGAAACTAGGATGTCTATGGTTGATGGATTTTCCAGATACAATCAGGGCTCTGGTTTTCCAGAAGACACGAAGAAGACGACCTTTACCACTCCTTGGGGTACATTTATGTATGCCAATATGCCCTTTGGTTTGATGAACGCAGGGGAAAATTTTCAGTGAGCTATGGACATAGCATTTATTGGAGAAAAGGATAAGTTTGTTGTTATCTATTTGGATGACATAATAGTGTATTCTCAGTATGGTAAAGAACATTGTGATCATTTAAGAAAGGTTTTCTTGAAATGCAGAAAATTTGGCCTCTCTTTGAATACGAAAAAATTATTGTTTGCTATGAAAGAAGGAAAATTATTGGGGAATATTGTGTCAGCTGAAGGGGTAAGGATTGATTTCAGCGAGGTTGAGGCTATACAAACTTTGTCACTTCCTATATCTAAAAAAGAGGTACAATCTTTTCTGGGAAAAATCAATTTTTTGAGAATTTTGTGTCAAATTTTGTTGAGTTAGTTAAGTATATCGCCACCATGTTGAGGAAGGATAGTGAAATCAAATGGACTATTGAGGCCCATGATTCATTTGATCAAATAAAGAAATCCTTGACTGAAACCCTGGTCCTTGTCAGCCCCAACTACTCCAAGAACTTTCTAATTTTTTCTTTTTCTTCTTTTGATACAGTAGTTGTAGTCCTATTCCAGAAGAATGATGAAGGCTTAGAGCAGCCTATTGCCTTTTTCAGCAGGGCATTGAGAGATGCTAAGCTAAAATATGAAATCATGGACAAGCAAGCCTATGCATTATTTAAATCTCTTAAGTCCTTCAAAGTTTATGTCCTGCATTCAAGAGTTATTGCTTATGTCTCATCAGCTACTGTAAAAGAAATTCTCATTCAGCTTGATATAGAAGAAAAAAGGAGCAAGTGGATTGCTAAATTACTCGAATTTGATTTGGATATTAAACCCACAAAATTGTTTAAAGGCCAGGGTTTATCCAAGCTCTTGGCTAAATCAAATTGCTTAGAATTCAGGGTGATTTTTATTCACTCATGTTCAGAAAATCCATAGGCTGAGTTAACTAATAAAGGTCCTCAAGTCATTTCTACATTGGAAAATTGCAATTGGTACAAGAACATTATAATTTTTCTACAAAATTTATAGCCTCCAAGTGGTATGGAAAAGAACAAGGTGTGGGCCTTAAAAATCCAATTAATAAAGTACTTCCTTGTTGATCAAATTTTGTATTGGAAGGATTCATTAGGATTGCTTTCGAGATGCCTAGAACCCCAAGAAGCCCAAAAGATTATGTCTGATTTTCATGATAGTTTATGTGGCGGGCATCATTATTGGAGAACCACGAAATACAAGATCCTCAGGGCTGGGTACTTCTAGTCCAGTTTGTTCATTGATGTTTGTGATAAGATCAAAGACTATGCTAAGTGTTAGAAGTTCTCCAGAAAGTAGCAACTTAAGTCTTTGCCATTGAAGCCTGTGAAAACCTCATGACCCTTCCAACAGTGGGGCCTAGATTTTATCGGGGAAATCCATCCCACTTCTAGTGGTCAACATAGATGGATCTTGACTGCTACATATTACTATACTAAATGGATTGAAGCTATTCCCACAAGGAATTATTCACACAAAGTGATCATTGGTTTACTGGAAGACATCATTGAAAGGTTTTGGTGTCCTGAAAGAATCGTCACTGATAATGTTGCATCATTCAAGGATGAACCATTGATTTAGTTCTATGAATAGTTTGGGATCACTTTGATTCATTCCACCCCTTACTATCTGCAGGGAAACGGGCTTGCATAATCCTCGAACAAAATAATTATAAAGATCATTAAAAAGTTGTTAGAGGATAAAAAAAAGGCATGGGATTCAAAACTCAAATTTTCTCTATGGGCTGACAGAGTGACAGTGAAAAGGTCCTTGGGGCTTTCCCATTTCTAGCTGGTATATGGAGTTGAGGTAGTTTTTAATTTCTCAGCTTGCCTTACCTGTGGAAAAATTCTTTCAAGATTATCAAGGGGAACCTGATCATATGATCAAAAGGATTCAACAGCTGGTTGAAGTGCAATAGACTTGTGAGAATCTTGTAGACAAAGTATCTAAATATCAACTAAAGATCAAGAAGGATTTGGACAAAAAGGTGAACAAAGAGGATTTTCAATTGAATGATATGGTGCTCAAGTGGGATCGGTCCTCTCAAAATCTCTGAGGTATTTTCTAATAACACTTTCAAGTTGCAGAATATAGAGAATGAAGAGGTTTTTGGTGACCCAGTCAATGGGCATTTCTTGAAAAAGTACTTTGCTTGAGCCTTGAGTGGCTCTTCATGTCATTGTAAATATCATTTTATTTTTATTTTTGTTTCAATAACTGACCCCATAGCCCTAGGATAAGTCACAAAATCTACTTATTCTTTGTAGCCCCCAAGGGGAATTCCATCCCTTGTGGAGCTAATGTTATCACACTAAATTGCCTTGGGTCTTTTAGTTTGTTTTCAATCCTTATATTTTAAATTTTCTTTTAAAGTCTCATCCCTTTAAAATTTATGTTTGGTAGGACCCCTTAGATGATTAAAGTTTTTGAGTCTTGGCTCTAGTTTGATCCTCAAATTGATTTTTGATCCTTGAACCATTTTTAGCTCATGACTTATTTTGGTCCCCTTCATGACTTGTCCCTAAGTCGATCCCTCCAATGAATAAACTGATGTGACACACCTTCCTCCTCACTCATGATCTTGCAGGCATGCCTCATTTTCTTTGCTTACCTGTCCAATCATGTTTTGAAGTGAATTCACTACCTATTCATTAGGAAGTTCTATAGCGCCTATCACGTTCATCATACTTCCACTTCGAGTCATGATTTCCACGACTAATTGTCCCTTGTTTTTAGTGCCATAAGTTGGTTAAATATGCCTTCAAAGATATTGCATTTATGAGCCTTGGTAATGGTTTCTAATTTTGAAAAACTCAATAGTGTTGCGCTGTGCAAATTCACAATTTCTAATGAGGCAACAACATGTCAACCAAATCCGATGTTGAGAAATATTCTAGGGCCGAAGTTTTCTCAATTTCATCCTGAGATTGCATTGAAGATTTCAATAGGTGTCGACTCCACAAGTATCCCATGTTTCCTCCTATGGATATTAATTTTCACAGGAAATTTGTTCTCGAGTTTTTGGTTTTTTGAGCTTGCACAGTAGTAAGGGACCCATATTTGCATGGTAGCGTTTTCTTTTCTCTTCTTCAGACCTGTAAACTTACTTTCCTGTATCTATGGTATGATTACTACTATTTTCTTTAACCATTGAAATCACAAGCTCGTAAATAGCCTATCCTTTGTGTATGTGTTGCTCTACCCATAGGTGCTCCTCAAACCCTCTATGTTTTCCTTGCTTCCTTTCACCTTAGAGTTTGGTGTTTTTACTCAATTGCAGAGGGCCAATTTCAGATTAAACCCTCACTGTCTACACTCTCAAATACCTGTATAAGCCTAAGAGTGTAATTTCAAAGGTCAATCTTGGCTTTCTAATCAACAGTTTATTTAAACAGGGTCAACATTGTACATTTGAAGCCTGAGTTAAAGATTTTATGGTCATTACCATCCTGTAAGCCTTTTAAAATCCCTCATTTATAGCTATGGAGACTCCTTAATTGAGGAAGACACACAAAGGTGGCATGGTGGTTAGGAAAAAAATGATGGACACACATATTTTTGATACAGAACCCATGGAAAGAGAGGCCTTTCAAAGAGTAGGGTTCCTCTCCTTCTATCAGAACATGTAGAGAGGCCATCTAGAGCTAGAAAGACAGTTTTCATTACAGTTTGATGGTAGGAAAACCAAGTTTGGGGATTTGGAGTTTGAGGTGATTGAAGCCTCTATCTCAACTACAACAGGAATGCCCCTTTCAACTGAAAAATGGTTCAAAGCCATGGCTTTGAGTTCATCCTATGAAAAAGATATTTTTAAACCTGAATATCAAGCCAATGATTTGTCCAAAGGTATGCCAAGGATTCGATTTATTGAACAATTTGACATATTATTGAATATCATACACAGATATTTTACTTGTGAAGGGAGATTTAACACATTGTACCAGTACCATATAAGATGGTTGCTACATTTTACTAGTAAGGTTCAGATGAATATTCCTTATTACTTGTTGAGGAGTATAGGTAATATGTCAGACAGGATATAAGCTAAATCTAAAGATGTGGATTCTATCCTTTTCCACATTGGGTTAATCAGAATGCTTGTCTATGAGGAATTGGGTAAGAAAGAGATTTCGTGGGAGAATTTTGTTGTTACCTCTCATTTCAAGTTGTATTTAGCACCAACTCCTCAATCAGAGAAGGCAAGTCCTTTGTCACCCACCAATGCTACTAAAATAGGGACCAGTGGGAAGAGAAAGGGAAGAGCCTCTGTTCAAGTTTCAGAGATCAACAAGCAGGTCATAGAAACCGAGGAGGAAGTTTGTCCTTCTCCACACAAAGATTTTTCACCACCTCCTCCACCAGGGTTTGAAGAGATGCCTTCTTCTACCAAAGCTACATCCAAGAGAGGGAAGAAACTTCTCTTTCCCTCTTCTCTTCCAGTAGTCTAAATCAAGGGTAAAAGACCTTTCACAAGGTTAGCAGTTCCTAAGGAGGTTTTCAAAGAGAAATCTTTACCAGAAACCATTATTCAAAATAAGAAAGGAGAAAGCATTAAAAAGCCTGTGGAGGAGAAATCAGAAACCCTTATTTAGAGGAAGAAGGGTAGAGGTAGTTTTCATCCTATTAAAGGGAAACAAGAAACCCCTGTATAGAAGGGTAAGGGTAAAGGTACTAAGAGAAATTTGCAGAGGAAAGATGAAACCTCTAAGAAAGGCATTGAGAAGCCTGTTGAAAGAAAAGATGAAACCACTATATAGAGAAAGAAGAATAAAAGTAAAGCCATAAAGGAGCTTGATGAGGTAGACAAGACACTTCCCATGCAAGAGGAAGAGGAGTATGAGAAGAAGCCTATTGAGACTGTGCATTCCACTATTCCTCCTTACAGTTAGACCTACAAAAGACTTATCAAGAAGCTTAGATATGCAAGAAAATAAATAGCTCGTCTTAAAGAAGAATATAAGGACCACTTGGATCAGATGAAAGAGCTCATGGATAGCTATAGTCACACCCTTGACTTGGAAAGGTTTGCAGCAATAAAGGTTAGCCCCTTCAGTCTCATAACAAGAAGCTAAAGGCTAAGCTGAAGCACTTTCAAGATGAGGTAGCACAAAGAAATTTACAAGTGTTGGTCGAAGCTACCATTGAGGATGACAAACTAGAAACTAAGGAGAGGACACCTACACAGAGGAAGCATGTCAATGCTAAGAAGAAGAAGTCAGTTATGTCAATTGAAGATTCTCTTTCTACTAGAAAGAGTGTGAGGTTAAGTGTCAAAATGAAAAAATAGCTGGTAAAAGGTAAGCCCCATTTTTTAGGATGTTTCCTTTTTGGGAGGGTTAACTGATATGCAAATATTTTCTCTTCCATCTATACAGTATTCTAAGCATTTAACTATATGGCTTTTGAGTTTTTTCTAAGTGCTAGTTTCCCCTAGTGGTAAAAGGCACTAAATATTATACGCTCAAGGCACCTGAATAAAATGGTTTTGTCATCATGAAAGCCACAAAATTCTAGGCACATGTTCAAGGTTGAAGGAGCTGCATTTTTGGAAATTCTCCCCAAACCTGTACATAGACACAGCATAAGTGTCCCTACCTAATGGTGCTACCTAATATTGGGCATAGAACAAACTTGGCATACAGGTGCAACACAATGGAACTACCTAATGGTGCTATAGAATATTTAACAGAGGGTAAAGGTTTGCACACAGGCGCAACACAGGGGAGCTACCTAATATTTCATAGAGAGTAGAGTTTGTACACATATGTAGAATAATGGCACTACCTACAGGTGCTACCTTTTCTCCTTGTAGTGCGCTACCCAGATTTGCTACCCAAGGAAGCTGCCAACAAACACTAAGGATCTAGGAGGACCAAGCTAACAACTTTTGGATTAATTGATGATGGAGAAGGATGGATAAATAACAAATGGCATCATGAAGACAATGACATTCTTTGAAAGACACATGGAAAACAAGGAGCTGCGCAACAAAAGGGAGTCAAATTAGTTTGAAATTCAATTGGATTAGTCACCAACATTTTCCTATTTTATAGCATAGGTGGTTAGATAAGTTGTTATATCAAATAAATGTTTAGAGTTTTTCAAGGGAAGGGGGCCATCTCGTACCTCTAGCTATTGCCTCTGTTTGTTATAAATATATAGATCAATTGCTTTAGTAGGTTCGTATGGTTGAACAAGGCTCCCTTATATTGTAATATTTTGATGAAGTAACTGTGATCTAGTGATGTATTGGACTTAAGAAGTTTTGACTAATAGAAATCATCTTCTCTTTTAGCCTATTTGCTTCTGTTTCTAAATGTTCATGCTTTGAATGATTCACATGAATGATTGTGGTGATGTTATGATGTATGTTTGATCATTATGTTATCATGATGTTTATTTAGCTTCCTTAGTTTATCAGTTCAAGAAGATCTTGTGTCAAGAAACTTTCCTCAGGATTTTGTGGACCTGATGTTTACAGCAACCCCTACACTTCTCTCATTCAAGTCTTCCGTCTATTCATACTTACTCCAAAACTTCTTATTTAATTTAGCCAATAACTTAATTGTTGGTGCATGCTAGCCCTGTTATCTGAATTAGAACATTATCATTTGAGTCCTTTTCCATTTGACCCTTTAAACACCCTTACATTTACTTGTAACTTGATGGGTATTGGGCTTGCCTTCCATGCAATATGAAGGTGACTCCTAGAGCTAACAATACAAACTCCCAAACCCCCAAAATCCAAAGAGTCGGAAGGCCGAAGAGAATCTGGATCGTAGATGCAAAAGGGCACATGGCGACAGATCGTGAACTCTGGGTGGAAACACTCCGGGAGAACATGAAGGAGAAGAGTTTGAAATCTTCGAAGCCTGAATAATTGAAGCAGCTAGGAACCATCAATTTGCGGGAGAAAACATGTCATCATCTCATGGAATCCATGTAAAACTATTCTGGGAGAAACAGAGAGTGAAAAACTAAGATTTGAGATCTCTGAAGGCCAAAGTCACAAAGGAGACAAGGATCGTTTATTTAGAGAGGACATGCGTTAATAGATCACAAGATTTGGGTGAATCGCACCGAGATTTCAGTTGAGAATTGAGATTCCTGAACCCCAAAGTGAATCTGGACCGCTAGATCCAGAAGGATGCATGGAGATAGATCATGGACTCTGGAGAAATTTGTTCGATATTTTTTAGTTGATATTTGAGACTCTCGAAGTCCGGAGAGCTGGAGAGATGAAGTAAATCTCAATCGTCTGATCATATGAAGTAGATCTCATTTTTCAGATCATCCAAAGTAAATATCAAGCATCGGATCATTTGAGGTGAATCTGGACTGTCTGATCGAGAAGAGACGTGGCATAGATCGAAGGATTTTGGGTAAAGTCCCAAAGTAATTCATAGCCATCAGATCAAGAGGACATGTAGCATAAATCTATATACTTTGGGTAAATACTAGAAGCAAGCCTCAACCATCTTATTCAAGTGGACACACAACAGGAATCCGCTTACTTCGAGAGTAAGTGAAGTTTGATATTTGAGATCTAAAAAGTCTAGAGACCCAAAGGAAATGTCAATCGTTGATCAAGGAAAGGGTCGCATGACCATTTATCTAGTTTTAAGGTCAAAACCATAAAGAAGAGGCAGAGCCACTGATTGAGAAGGACAAGTGTCTACAAATCCTAGACTTTGGAAGATTGGCGTATGAAAGAAATGAAAGTTTGAGACTTGAGAATTCCGAAGTCCAGAATTCTGAAACAAATCACAGTCATTGATTTGCAAGAGGTCATATATGATCTACAGCTTTGGAAGGGATAGATCTGAACCATCAGTTCAGAGGCACCATCAAGATCATGATATTCACAATCTTGTAGCATTGCGGGGATCATATATGCGTGAAATTTAAAAAGTTGAGGGCGGGCCGCAATCCAAACCATGATTTTGGAGAAAGGACACGTGGAGGCTCGAGGAGAATTGGGGGCCAAAAGGTAGTTTGGTTTCAAACTGCCTTTGGTTGTGCCTGCAATTGTGCGTTTGTGTGAGGTTGTCTCCCAAGGTCACCTCAAGGAGGGGCTTATCAGAAAAGGGGCTAGCACCCAAACTTAGAGATTCCCCAAGTGCAAAGGGAAGATCACAGGTACCATTAGACCTGCACCCAAAATTTGAAAGGGTCTGCACTTAATTATAGAGAGGGACCATCAGGGTCTCAGAGATTCATTTGGCTTCAGAATCAGATATCCTTGACTGGGAGGTCAGACTGATTCCCCAACTTTCCAAATTAGAAACCATGAATGGATAATCTGTCCTTTAAGAAAAGAAAAAACTTTTATGCCCTGTCGTGAGTGTGTTACAAATTGGTATCAAAGCATGGTTACAACACTTGGCCTTCTTGGGATCATGTACGAGTTGCATAAGGAGGTATTATTATCTTCATTTACTCTTTGAGGACAAGGACTGCATATTAAACCTGTGATTTTGGAAATTCCTGTTGAATTTCAAGTGAATAATTTATTTATCCCTTTGTCAAAGTGATAACTACTCTTATCGGAGTAGGGATATGCTAATTAAAATTTATAATAATACTTGAATATGGATAGTTGAAGGTGGCAGGGTTCTGTCAAGAGCACCTGAAGGAAAGATGACCTATTGTTCGTAAAACTTCTTCTAAGCATGTGTAGTTGGAACTTCAGGCATTGGTGATGGTATATTATATCATGGTTAATACCTTTGTGGGATTAAAGGAATATGATAGGATTAGGTAGGATCCCTGGCAGTTATAGTTACTTCTCTATATTAAAATCAGAGTATATAACTCCTCATGACCGGAGAAAAGTGAGATGGGTAAAACCCTATGGACGCTGAGGAAAGAAGGTTTTCTTGCTAGACGTTTTCGTATAAAGAGGAAAGTGACCCTGGTTGGTTATTGCCTTAATAAAAGGAAACATAAATATGAGATATGACTGTGATATTAGTCCCGTAAGTGATTGAAATCTCAAACTAAAGGACACTAATGATGAAATTAAACTATCAAGTGAATGTATGAGGTAAAAAGGTGCAAGAGATGCACCTAATTATACATGAATGTGTCTACATGATCATAAGGATGGCTAGAGGATCCTTGGGAAAAGGATATAGAAGCCAGATATGTCCACGTGTGTGAATGACATGGAAAAAGTGCAAGCAATAAACTAGCATGATGAATACTTATCTATGTTTAATCATGCTTGAGTGCATGGGTTAATGCATTGTGGAGCTTCCTAATATGAAGCCTGATATTAATACCAGTTAGGTATGAATGATATTAAACGTGCAAGTGATGCACAGGTATGATGTAAGTTAACAAAACCAGAATATGTATGCATACATAATTTGGGTACATGACAAAGATGCATGTTTATATTCCTCACGGGATATTTGGTAAACTGTTGAAGCTAACTCAAGGTTGAGGCCAACACAAATAGTGATGGATATGCAATAAGGAAGTTGCATGTTGAAGGAGTTCCCCGTGGAGGAACTGTGTGAAGACTCTTTCAGGAAAACAAAGTCACAACCTTAATGAATGCTAAGAATTAAGTAGTGAACCACAATATAT
>JZKD02S1695554.1:418525-443447 GCA_000966675.3 Picea glauca | reverse complement strand
ATATATATATATATATATATATATATATATATATATATATATAGATAGATAGATAGATAGATAGATAGATAGATAGATAGATAGATAGATACCAG
Source organism: Picea glauca (assembly GCA_000966675.3). Lineage (NCBI taxonomy): Eukaryota > Viridiplantae > Streptophyta > Pinopsida > Pinales > Pinaceae > Picea > Picea glauca. The sequence goes on along the minus strand of JZKD02S1695554.1, from coordinate 443,352 downwards.
AATCCTAGATTACATTTTGAAAAACATCATGTAATGAATAGAAGACTAATAAATGAATATTGACCATTCTGATAACTAAATGGTAATGTCCAGGATGCACAGCTTCATGATCCGTTATGAACAAAAAAAAAAAGTTTTCTATTAAATCATGTTGTTGTATTCCAAAAAGGGTTAGGGTGAGGCCTAACCAAGGAGGCTCAAGGAAAAGTGCAGGAAGATCCCAACAAGGAGTAAATTTCAAAAGCATAGAAAAGACAGTGAGGCCTTAGAAATAACTCAGTTGGATTGAAAAGTCCCAGGTGATGTAGAAATAATTTGAAGAAGGGGAGAGCCCTCAATTATTTTCTTGTTGTGTATTATGTTTTTTTCTCTGGGATGAGAAATATAGTATGCTGATGAAAGTAAATTTTTTGAAACCATAGTGATGAGGATTTTATTACTGCAAAATTAGTTGAGAACTTTATGTATTTCACTCATTAAAACATTAAGGACAATGTGATGAAGTGCATACAGATATGCTAGGACATGTCTGAAAATGTTTATTAGTTTAAATGCTATGGTACTTTCATTTTTAATTTACATGACGAGTAATGTGTTTATGATGTATGTCATGTGTAGAAAGAAATAGATTGGAACTATTGAGAAAGAAAATTTCCAATAATGAACAACCTCACTCAAAGGATGACTATGAGATGGTTCTTGTTGAAAGATTGTTGAAGGGACTTTAAAATCCCCCATGGAGCACCAATGATGGGATAATATCAGAGGGGGTACTGATAGCCAAAACCGATATAAAAAATGTTCATGCCTATGTGGCACATGGTATGAAAGGATTGGGTGGGAATCCCTTATGAAATGTTTTACGGTCTTAATGTTATGTACAAAACGTTGAAAGGCAGTTGTATGCCTTGGATACCCAAGTAGGGTATGATTCAGGAAGGAGAAACTGAATGATGGAGGTGTGAACCTCTGGTAGTAAATACTGATTGTAATCCTTGGAAGAATTCATGAACTAATATGTCATGAACACATGGACCAATCAAGGAACGATTGGAAACAAAAGTGCTCATAGATAGCACGTTGCATGGAATTGCTTCTAGGAAATTCATTTTTGCATAAAGTATAGACAATGGATTTCCCATTGAGGAAGGAGGACCTTCCAACATTTTTACTTACATTGTATAGGCGTTAGAGAAAACCAAATTTGGGTGGCCATGAGTGTTGGCACCCTGGTTATTAATGAAGAAGGAATGCTTAAATACATTCATGTGAAACTTGTAGTTTCATATGTACTGAATTGGGATCATGATCATCGTGTAGCCACAAGAATAGTTCTGCTGCAACAATGAATGAGAATAAATAAGACATATGGTGGAAAGCTTGGCTAAACTCCAACACACCATGGCAAAGTACTTTTCAAAAAGTATGTGAAACTTAAAATCAATGCAAGGGTGCATTGGGTATGAATGTGGCCACAAATGTTGACGCATTCATTAAAATCAATTACTATCTGAATTACATTTGGAAAAATTTGGTAGGCTGAAATGATGCATAACTAAGGGATGATGTATCCTTTTGCTTGGTATCCTTGAATAGATGAGAATGACTTGTATTGTTAGTATGATTGACTTTGAAGAGGTAATTTGCATGAAAAATAACAATTTTTTTGGCTGAGGAATGTTAAAATTGTAGGAGGAAATGGGTCTTGGATATGGCAGTATTGTAAGCCCATAAGGAAGACCTACTGAGCCAAATTGCAAGGAATGTTGAAAGTGCACGAAATAAAGGAGTATTGAATATGGCAGCATTGTGAGCCATAAGGAGGACTAATTTCCTACTGATCCAAACCTATATGGGAAGGAAAGTCCCATAATTATGAATTTTGTTCCCGTGCAAAACAAATACAAGAACAAAATGTGGAATTTGGAAATATGTGGGTGACAGATTTACAAGAATTTTTTTTTGAATTTGAAATTTATGATGTCTTATGAATTTCTATATACTTGTGATATAGGTAAAAAGGGGAAGATATGCAAAGAGAGAAGAGATGAGAAACTGAGCTCTCAGGTTCGAGGGAGAACTGTGGGAAAGAGTATAATCTGATTGCATGAAATAGAGACTAACAATTTGTTTGGCTGTGTAAAGAATGAATTGTCGGGAGAAGGAGAGTAACCTTCATCCCTATATATTACGGTACCGGGAGAAGGAGAGTAACCTTCGTCCCTATCTATTATGGTACTGGGAGAAGGAGAGTAACTTTAATCCCTATGTATTACAGTACTGGGAGAAGGAGAGTAACCTTCATCCCTATCTATTACGGTACTGGGAGAAGGAGAGCAACCTTCATCGCTATTTATTATGGTATCGAGAGAAGGAGAGTAAAATCCACCCCTATCTATTACAGCATTGGGAGAAGGAGAGTAAACTTCATCCCTATCTATTATGGTGCCAGAAGAAGGAGAGTAACCTTCATCCCTAACTTTAGCTGAGACAGAAGGCTGTCAAGATGTAAAAGCATGAAAAATGGCTATTGTTGAGCCATGAGAACCCCATGGTAATCCATGATCTCCTAGAATATGTTGTGTTGAGGTAACACAATCCAGAGGGATGCCTCTCCAGAGAAATTATGAGGGACTCCTCAACTGTAATACTCGATAGAGTCTCTAGAATTCTTTCTGTGCGAGAAAACCTTGGCAAGGCAAGATGGATCACTAGAGGGGTTGTATAGCGGAGAAGGGCATGCCTGAGCCTGGGCCTGGAGGGCGAGTGACCACAAGGAAGAGGAGACCATGATATTTCTTGTAAAATATTGGATCATGCACACAATGCGTATTTCTTCCTGTGCGAGAAAACCTTGGCAAGGCAAGATGGATCACCTGAGGGACTGTATAGTAGAGAAGGGGATGCATGAGCCTAGGCTTGGAGGGTGAGTGATCGCACGGAAGTCAAAATTTTGATATTTATTATAAAATATTGATTGGGATCATGCACCCAATGGGTATGTCAAGGAAAAACAATAATTCTGGATAACAAAACAACCATATGGATACAAATCCACAAACTGCACAGATAATTATTGTGCTAAGGTTATGAAATTTTTCTAGAAATTTTATGCAATGTTTTCGCATAAGACTATGATTAATGTGCTTGTTGTCCAAGAATTATTGAAATCAAGTGACCAAGGTTAATGGCTTGAAAAATGACCTGATTGAGGAAGAAGGATCAAGATTTCTGAAACAACTGAATGACAAAGGCATGAAAGGTGTTTTTGAGAAAGAACACTGAGGATGGTGTTCCTTTAGGGGGAGGGAATTGTAACACCCCTATTTCCCCCAACTTGTAATTAATCATAAAATAGGATTACCATGCTAAGGAATGTGGATAATGTAAATGTACTATTGTTAAAATGCCCATAACTGACTATTGGGGGGTGAAGCCTTGAAGTATGAGCCATGATATCTCTAGAGGAAAGAAACCAATTAATAAAGAAAGCGACAATGGTTGAATCATCTACCACCCCCTTGAATGGAAGCATGGTCTGGCTGTAGGATGTCAGCACGAAGTACCACAAAGACCTGCAGACCCAAGCTTCCTTCTGACAGAAGAAACATGACAGGTCAAAAACCTTCCAAAGGAGGAAAGCTAAGATACATACAGAAAAATCAAGAGATGAGACATGGATGAGAGTAAAATATTGTAACAGAGATGTGTGAACCCAAAGGAAGTGTCAAAAACATGGCTTGAAGGACCCGAACGTGAGCTTGATGTCGAGGAAGCATCTGATAAACCTCTCAGGGTTGTTGTGATAGAGAGAGTTTCTCTGAGATATGGCATAAATTCCCTAGTGATATCATGGCTTGGCACGGGGGTGGCCAGAGTCCTAAGAATGAATCCCTCTGAGCCTATGGTTGGGTGGAAAGGAACACACCCACAGTTAGGTTGTTGGATGCAACTTGTAATAGATAAGTATTCTCATACTTTGTGAAATTAAGTTGTAATTATGTAATGAAATGGGATATACTGTGAATGAACCAGGGATGTGTATGTTTTCTTAATGGTTATACTGTATCTCTTTATTCTTGTTTAAATTGTGTATTTAAGAAAGTATGGATTGGACATGTTTTCTATTTGTAAATGCTTTCTCCCTGTGGTGGCTTAAGCTAGATTCATGAATTGTGATTTTTTCGACCTTGGGCATAGTTTCATGTATGCATGTCAAAAATCCTAGTCATTCTAAGTTCCTTGGAGGAAAGAGTATATTAAATCTCAGGAGAGATAGTGCATGTATGCATAGACTCTATACGAGGTAGGAAGAGACTGAGAACCACTTAATTTCTAGAGTTGAGGAATGAGCATAAGGGGTGCATAGAAGGATTATTCCAAGCATTAAGTTCAAGAGAAAGAGTGCAAAGTTGTTAATCCTTTTAGATCTAAAAAATCTCAGGAAGAGTAGCGAGGTTGAAGTATCGAAAGGGAAGGTTCCCTTGTTTGGAAGATGAATGGATGAAATCTGTTCAGAAGAAGCCATGGTCTGTTGTGACCATTGGATATGGGAAATAGCATGGGAGTTAACCCTTGGAGTAATTTGAACTTCACGAGTTTGGAGAAATGAGTAAGTTCGTCGTAAGGGAGGTAAAATCCCTGAAGTCCCAAAGTTAAATGTGAGCCTTAGATCTGAGGATGCCCAGGAACTATCCTGACCATCATATCTAGGAGGTAGACTATATTCAAGTCACAGGAACTACCCATGACTTAAGAATCTGACAACAGAAATGTATGTGCGTCGTTTAACGGGAGGAGAGGCCATCCTGATCGTCAGATCGACTCAAATACTCACTGAATTTATTGAATCAAACACCAGCCGCTTGATTTAATCAACGGTTGGGAATCATTGTAGAGTGCGAAGGTGAATTTAGAGGAACTTCTAGTTCACGGCCTACAATTGACCCACATCCTTAATCTCATTGGGGATGGAAGATCAATGACTAGGATAAGACTAGAGTCGAGCAAGCACTTCTCAAATTGTGGAGGTGGGACCCGACAATTACTGTGAACCATCTATCATCATTGACCTTCGATCTGATTTTGAAGAGATCCATGAAACACAAGGAGTGTGTGGAAAATCAAAATCATAAAATAGATCAAGATCAAAAGAGATAACACTTTCAGGCATGCAGATGAAGTCCAAGAGACAGACCTGTAGGAGGGAAAAGGGTCAAGGCCTTTGAACCCTTAGAAAATATTCTAAGTTAGAAGTGATCAAAAGCTCAGGAGGAGTGGCAGTGGTAATTGGATCACAACAAGGAGAACCAATAACCACCTGATCGAAGAAAGGTGCCCGAGCCTTAGTGCTTCGCACACACAAGAGAGTGGACTTACCAAAGTCCTGAATTCCCAAAGTAGTTTGGGATTATTCATTGTCAGAAGAAGATCTTGATCGTTCCTCACCAGGAGACATGTGTTAGCATATTGTAAGCTTCAGATAATCTCTTTGAGAGGTTTCAGTTGAGATTTGAGACTCTTGAAATCCAGAGAGTGAAGTAAGCGTCGGTCGTTTGGTCCAGACGATAGGTGGCATAAGTCTCTAGACTCTGAGTAAAGACTCGAAGTAGGTCTTGGACATTGATCACTAGGAGGGGTACGTGTAGATAAATCAAAGTCTCTGGACAAATGCACTTTGAAAGGAAACGAGTGCATAGAATATTGAAACTCCTGAAAGCCAAAGAGTCGAAGTACTTCATGTTTGTTGGCCAGCAAGAGATATGTTTTGATAGATAGAAGACTTCGGGGAAAGCTACTTTAGAGGTTTCCAAGTGAGGAGTGAGAAAAACTCTTGAAGCCTCGAAAGCCTAAGAGTCGGAAGGCCAAAGAGAATATGGATCATAGATACAGAAGGGAGTGTGGCGATAGATCGTGATCTCTGAGTGGAAGCAGTCCGAGAGAACGTGAAGGAGAAGAGTTTGAAATCACCAAAGCTCAAACAACCAAAGAAGTTGGGAACCATCGATTTGCAGGAGGACACATGTCATTAGATCGCATTCTCCGGGTAAAACCATTCCGAGAGAAACAAAGAGAGAGGAAAACTAAGATTTGATATCTCTCAAGGTTGAAGTCCCGATGGAGACAAGGGTCATTTATTTAGAGAGGACACACGTTAATAGATCGCAAGATCCTAGTGAATCGCACTAGGGTTTCAGTTGAGAATTGAGATTCCCAAACCCCAAAGACCCGAAGTGAATTTGAACTACAAGATCTAGAGGGACACGTGGTGACAGATTGTGGACTCCAGAGAAATATGTTCAAGAGTCTTCAGTTGAGATTTGAGACTCCCGAAGCTCGAAGAGCCAGAGAGATGAATTAAATCTCAACCATCTGATCATCCGAAGTAGATCAAAGTCTTCAGATCTTCCGAAGTAAATCTCAAGCATCAGATCATCCAAGGTGAATCTGGACCATATGATCCAAAAGAGATGTGGTGTAGATCAGTGGATTCCAGATAAATTATTGAAGTAATTCATAGCCATCAGATCAAGAGGACAGGTGGAATAAATCTATAGATTTTAGGTAAATACCCGAAGCAATCCTCAATCATCTGATTCAAGTGGACACACGATAGGAATTCACATGCTTCGAAGGGAAGTGAAGTTTGATATTTGAGATATCAGAAGTATGGAGACTCGAAGGAAATATTGACCATTGATCGAGAAAAGGGCCGCAAGACCGTTGATCTAGTTTAAAGGTCAAACGCCTGAAGCAGAGGTAGATCTGCTGATTGAGAAGGACACCTGTCCACAAATCGTTGACTTTGGAAGATTGATGTATGGAAGAAAGGAAAGTTTGAGACTTGAGAATTTCAAAGTCTGGAATTCTGAAACAAATCATAGTCATTGATTTGAAAGAGGTCAGATCTGATCCACAACTTTGAAAGGGATAGATTTGAGCTGTCAGTTTAGAGGAACCAACAATATTGTGAGATTGACGGTCCCATAGCATTGCGGGGATCAGAGATGTGTGAACTTTAAAAATTTGAGGGAGGGACAAAATCCAAACCAAGGTTCTGAATAAAGGACACATGGAGGCTCGAGGAGAATTGCAGGTCGAAAGGTAGTTTGGTTTCAAACCTCCTTTGGTCTCGCTCGCAATTGTGTGTTTGTATGAGGTTATCGCCCAAGGTCACCTCAAGGAGGGGATTATTAGAAAAGGGGCTAGCACACAAACTCAAAAATTCCCCAAGCATGAAGGGAAGGTCATGGGTACCATTAGAACTGCACCCAAACGTCGAAAGGATATGCTTTTAGTTACAGAGAAGGACCATCAGGGTCTCAAAGAGTCGTTTGGATTTAGAATCGAAGATGCTTAACTGGAAGGTTGGATTGGTTCCCTAAATTTCCAAATTAGAAACCATGAATGGAGAATATGTCCTTTAAGAAAAGAAAAAAAATTATGCCCCATCATGGGGGTGTTAAAAAGGGCCTAGGTGACAAAGCTTGTACCCTTTGGTTGTTGTGGTATATTGCAACCTTGAGAAGAGGAAGAGAGCACATGTGTGGTGTGCATGCAAAACTTTGTAGAGCAACAGTGGACTCAGAAGAGGAAACATCACATGGTTACACGCTGACATGAAGAGAAGTGGTCACATAGTACGGTGGGGTTCCAATTAGATGGGATTTTGGATCGCAGTGTAGTGGTAGTATGTTGAGAAACCAAATGAGTAGTGCATGGATAAGTTGTGTGTTGAGCGGAGAAATCGACTCTGCAAAGATTGGACTTGGAGATGAATCGCGTGGTGGAAGTGCGTGGATCTGACTGGATGCAGGAGCGCACATTGGTAGCACACAACCATATCAAGAGGAGAATGCGTAGAATGTGGATGTGTCAGACATGAAGGAAGATGGAGGCTCCCCTAGTGGTTGGGGAGAGAAACTGATAATGTTGGATTTTCTTGCACAGCTGCAACTTCACAAGAAATTTTAAGAGAAGATGATCTTATCCCCCCTTGTGCATTTTGAATCAAGAATAACCCACAATAGATAGTGAATAGGTTGAAGTTGAATAAATAAAATAAGAAGAAAGAAGTGACGACACAAGTGAAGAAGAAGGTGAAGTCAACAATAATTTACCCCAAGCAATAATGGTTTGGAAGGATTGAGACAACAATAGTCAAAAGAGTAGAACTAAATATGGTTCCAAGATGACCAATCAAGATAGTATGCTAATACTTCTCGTGTTCCATGGAATGAGTAAGGATGATATCAAGAAAAATTGTTTCATCTGTGAAGCAATTTGGTCTGTAAAGAGAGTTATAGACGAGACAACTAATATCGTGTAACAGGAGACTACTTTTAGGGATCGGGCCCTGACGTGGTACATGAAATTTAAGGCTAATATGCTAGCAGGACAAGCAAGGTCCTTGTACAAGATCAAACTGGACCTACTTTTGGAATTTCAAAATTCGAAGTTAGAGTCCTAATGCATTATAGAAATCAATGAAATGAAGCAGAAATAAGGAGAATGGTTCATTGTGGGGATGCTCCCCCATATTTGAGTCCCTCTCACCCAACAAAAGGTGAGTACTCAGGCCAAGGAAGTCGAGATTTCAATGCACTTGAAAGCCACACTTGGAGGCATAGGAACATTGACTGGGTTGGCCCAGGTTCAGTCACAATTTTCCAACCTAACAACACATTTGCAAGATATGGCCAAGGATAAAGTTGTGCATGAAAATGTGTGGTGCACTACATGTTTCTTATAAGGGCATTGAAAAGACGAGTATCCGTTCCTTCCAAATTATGTGGTGATAGGCATGCCGAGCCTATTTCCATTTGGATAGTCAAAATGGTATGAAATATGCCAACAATGGGGCCATGTGTCATCCTGCTTCACCACCTTGCAAAATTATAAAGAAACAAATCACACCCCTTATATGAATTTTGTAAGTCCGTCGGCCATGATATTAGTATATGCCACTCCCTCCAAATGATTCAATATAATGCCCGAGATGCATTCTGGGTATAAGAGAAACAAAAATGGTGTTGAGTGCAGGGGCAGCGATAGAGGAATATATTAAGGAGGACCTCGAGGTGGGTACAAACGCAATCATGGATGAGGATATAGTGGAGGAGGTGGAAGCCCCCCACATGCTTTAATAGCGGTGAGATTGGTCATGTCTCACGATTCTGCACTAAGCAGGGATGATTTTAAGGATGGAAGTTTATTTTAAAATGTAGAAACCTTGGCGAATCTTACTAATCCTTCATATGCCAACTATAAATGTTTGGCGATATTTTTGTAAAAAATTTCAAATTTCTAAGGATTTTATATAGTTTTTATAAAATTTTGGCGATTTTTAAGGTAAAATAATTTTATCCTATAGAATTTGGGCGAGTCATTTTTAAAATAGTGAATCTCTTTTTTGGAAAAACCACGTAAAATTATCCCATGAACGAAATTTAGCCCCTAAAATCATCTATGGAACTAAGTCATGCATGCTCTGCACATACTGTTATAGTCCCAAACATGTAACTGATGATTTTCCAAACTTGTTGAAAAAGTGGGAGGACAGGAAGGGTAACTCTAACATTATACATATAGAGCCATGCAAAAACCAAAATAAGAAGGGAGAAGTGAACGTCTGAGTAGGAACCCATGGAGGGGAGAAGAAATGGGAAGACTTTGAGTACAGAGAAGGTTCAAGTCAAAAAGAATAATGAAATATTAGGAAGGCCCCTCGCCCCCTCCTAAGTGTGATGTGGCTCAACAAAATAAATTTATGTGTGATGCGAAGTGAGCCTTAGAGGAAGAAAAATTGTTTGAGGATATGAAATGCAAAACTAAGAGGTATCTTAAAGAGGCATGGGTTCCGAGAGGAAGTTCAAAGGGAAAAGAAGAGGTCATTAGAAGAAACATGAATCCATGAAGAAGTATGATGGGGGGACACAAAGGTCGTTGGAGGAAGTTCGCATGCGTGAAGAAATCCAATGCATCGCCCACAAATCAATAGAAGAAGAACGCAAACAAAATATGATGTGATGCACTGAGAAGGAAGTGTATGAACATCACCAAGAATATTTTCAATGGACAATGTGTGCATAAGCCTTGCATGAATTTGGTCACATGGAAGATGAATAAAATCAAGTTAATACCTTCTTCCACTATTGTTTGCATTTTCTAATATATCCAAAAGTTGTGATAAGTTGAATCAGATGTTAACTGCTTACATGAAAGAGCAAGGAGAGGAGACCACCATTATAGCTCCGCTACCAAAAAGCGATGTCTGTTAGGTCAATAAGGAAAAGTGCATGGGATATGAGTTTAATAGGATAGTAGATTTGGGTGGGTATGCTATAGATGGACTCATGTTGGATCTAGGATCTGACATAAACATTTTAACCAAGAAATCCCGAGAAGTGATGGGGAAATCGAAGTTAGTCTAGTCACCCATTCAATTTTGATTAGACAACCAGTATAATATCTACCCCATCGGTTGGTCGGAGTAGGTTGATGTGAATATAGAAGGTGTAAAAGCAAAGGCCAACTTCAAAGTCATTGAAATCATGGATGAGTTGGATCCATACCCTGCATTACTAGGAATCGACTAGGATTTTGATAACAATGCAGTATTGAATTTGAAAAAGATTCAAAGGTCATTTGACACTGACACCCTGTGTGTGGTTGCACCACTGGATCCATATGAAGTGAACTGCTACAATTATCTTGTTGACAAGGAAGATAAGAGCTCGACAATTGAAAATATTTACAAGGCCATGGGGGGGAGGACTACATCAACCCCACTGTAGATGGAGAATTCAGTTGGAGGAGTGTCAAGTCATATGGCATGGATTATGAATATGCCTTGGATAGATGGAAGAATAAGTTGTATGAAGTCTCAACAAAGCAGTGCTCCCAAATAAAAAAGGTAGTGCAATGGATAGGTTCAAAACTTTATGTTTCCTCGCGGTTTGATGGTACTGGACGAATGGATACATTCCTGGTCCAAATGGAGAAGATCGTCCCCATGTAGAAAAGACTCCAGACCATGGATGTCGTGGTTCACGAAACCTTGACACAGTGGTGGGGAACTCATCTCTTGAATATTTAGAGCTGGGAGCAAGCAGTCGAGTTCATACAACTACACTTCTATCCCATCGTCGAATTTGAACTAGCCAACCAAAATAAGGGGATTGAGGATCCACAGGAACACATCTCCTTTTGTGAATGGAACTGTATTGCTAAGAACATCCCTTAAACCCAATGGGTTGACTGGTTTATCAATACCATGGATATGGTCCCTTGAATCTGGTACATCCAGGAAGAACTCCAGAGGAAAACAAGTGATTAGACCCATATGAATTCCCATTTCCTTTCGACATTATGGTTCACTTCATACACTCTAGTTCTCATCGAAGATCTTGGTCGAGTTAAGGAATTTATTTTCTTTGGCATCCAAAATTTTATATTCCACTAGTGGTATTCTCATATCACTAGCCAATGTCCAAGATGAAGGAAGCGGTCCATTGCTGGAAGATCAATACAAACAACATTGACAATGACAACCCTCATAGTGTCTACATACGAGATTTTGAAGGGGAAAACACTTTAGAGGTAAGGGCGGTCGAGAAAACCATGCTGAATTATAATGGCCCTATCAAGACTAAGAAACAAAATATTGGGATAGAGGAAGCACCAAATATGGGCATTATTAGGGATTAGTGGGAAAAGGAGACCGTCACCCAAGTGGTTGACCTCCTAAAAGAGTATGAAGACTTATTTCCTAGAATTTGTTTTAGATGAAGGGCATCGTGGGATCCTTAGGAGTTATGAATATCCAACTTAAATCAGACTCCAAGTCAGCCAAGAGAACACCCTACTATCTAAATCCTATATACGAATAAAAAGTGTGAAAGGAGCTAGATCACATCCCAGATGTCGAGATCATTGTCCCTATTGAAGAATCTCATTGGATCAATCCCATGGTCATTCAAGAAAACATACTGTGGAAATTTGGATATGAAACGATCCGAAGAGTCGCATCCTGTGTCCATGACCCTTTCCCCAATTCCATTCACAGACCAGGTGTTGGAGAATGTTGGAGGTAGGGAAGCCTACTCATTCACTGATGGTTTCTCTAGACATTATCAATTTCATATCACAGAGTAAGATCAAACCAAAAACACCTTCATAATCAAATGGGGGTCCTTTGAATATGAAATCATGCCCTTCAGATTAAAAAATCCCCTCGCAGTGTTTTCTCGAATAGTTGTAGCAACATTCAAGAAGTTTATCCATAATTTTATGGAGGTATACTTGGACGAATGGACTTTGTTTAGTCTATTAAAATACCATATACAATCTCTATAGCTAATGCTTGATCGATGCCACCAATTGTAGATCTCTTTGAATTTGAAGAAGTGCATCTTTTCTACTCCCTTTGGTATATTGCTTGGCAATGTCATGTGTAAAGATGACTTTCTAGTCGACCTCACCAAGATTGTCACCATCCTATATATGGTAGCCCTTACTTCAGTTTGGGAAATGCGTGTAACATTGGGACATACTGGATACTACCGTTGGTTAATCCATAATTATGCTCAGATTGTGGCCCCATTGGAAATGTTTCTACATAAAGATATTAAGGATGAATGGACATCATAATTCCAACAAGATTTCGATACTTTGAAGGAAAAACTAGTTACTACATCCATTTTTATTTTCCAGTATTTGTCTAAGATCTTCCATGTCCATGTTGATGCTCCATACATCGCATTGGGTTTCATCGTGGCCCATCCAGGGGAAAGAATTATCGATCATCTAGTCTACTGTTCTAGCTGAAATTTATCTAAGTCTTAGCGTAATTATACTATCACTGAGCGCAAAGGTCGGATATGGTATATGCCTTGCAAATATCCTGCCACTACTTGTTGGGGTCCATCTTCAAATTCTTCACTGATCATTTTTCCCTCAAGTATTTAGTTAACAAACCATTTTTGGGTGGTCACATCTATTGGTCGTTGGTCTTGTTTCAAGAATTTGTCTTTGAGGTTTTAGTAAAACTAGGAAAACACAATATGGGGTGGGATGAGAACACTCAAGACCATCCTGTTTTCATGATATATTAATTCCACCTATCTCAGTGCCATCCCTTTTTCATGTTGGATGAGTTCCACCTATCTCAGTGCTATCCTTTTTCATACTAGATGAGAACACTCAGTGCCAACCCTTTTTCATGTTGGATGAGTTCCACCTGTCTCAGTGCCAACCATTTTTCATGCTGGATGAGAACACTTAGTGACAACCCTTTTTCATGCTACATGAGTTCCACCTATCTCAATTTGATCCCTTTTTCAAGCTATATGAGAGCACTCCCTCTAAAGAGGGACCATACCAAGCTTGTCCCTGAAGTACTCAAAATTCAACCTTGACAGTGGCTTGGTCAACACGTCCGCAACCTGCAGTTCGGTAGTCATGTATTGGAGCCTCACTACTCCCCTCTACACCATATCTCTGGTATAGTGATATTTGGTCTTAATATGCATTGACCTATCAAGGAACACTATATTCTCTAACAAATTCATGCAACTTCAATTGTCACACCAATTGCAGGTCACCTCTAGTTTGAGGCCAAATATCCCAAACAAAAAATTTTTAAGTCACATTTCTTCTCAACATGTTGCACATGCTGCCACATAATCAGCCTCAACCATATTGAGTTCTACACATGACTGCTCCCTTCTCAACCATGAGATCACAATGATCCCATACTAAAAAAACATCTAGAAGTACTCTTTTGATCCACTGCACTCCCTTCCTAGTCATATTGTTTATGTTCCCTCTAAAGCTTGACTCCCTCTGAGGCTATATAGTCTTCGAAGTCATCTACTTCCTATGCACATGTTGGCCTCCTCTTATTCTTAATTACATGGATGTGCACAACTCTATTTATGGATAATATTTCTTCATGTTTCTTCATGTGATCATCATTATGGCACCATCTCAGAGATATTACCTGTGACTTCCAATGATATATGATATTACTTTAGTAAATTATAGAACATCACAAAGTAATTATATTCGGAAAATTTCAACTACTTAGAAACTACGGTGATCAAAATCTGGACCAGGGGTCAAAATTTAGCACAAAAGTCAAAGTGTTTGTAATTGTTTCAAAATGGACAAGTGCATAGGACTCATCCTCACAAACCCAACGCACTTTGAATGGGTTCGAACGAACATCGGATGAGTGAGATATCGTGTTCTGTTCGATTTGCCAAACAAGCAAAAAAATTGCTGACTGTACAGTCTGTACAACTGATGTGGCAGGGTTGTATAGCTGAGATGGCAGGGATGTACAGATGGCATGGTAGGTGAAATTTCAAGATGACATGGAAATATGTTGAGTTTTAAGTTTTTGCAGAACACATGGATGAATGGGATTTTGACACGTGGCATATAGATGGCATTTTATTGGTCAATAGAGTGGTGCCACGTGACCCAGACGTGGGTTGCCCCATTTTCTTATGCTATAATTTTGTGGAGTCCACGGGGGTCGAACGCTATACCTCCACCACTGAAAATCTTTGGCAAAGTCCACCCAACCGGTGCGCCTACCATATGTTTCTTAACATATAATGGTTTAATTTTTATTTAAAGTTGCCAAATGTTGTGTTTTGATACGGGGTCCGGGCTGGAGCTTAGCCCCAACCCACATTTCCATGCACCAACCATATGACCTCAACACATATATTTTTCACGCGTGTTTTTAAAATGGTCCTCTGCCATGTGCTTGGACACTTATCACGCTCGCGTTCAATCATGCAACGAAGCCCTTTTTATGCGTCGGGATGTGGCCACATGTGCCCAACACCTCCGTGATTTGGGGGCTTAGTTCGCTAACAGTGTGACAATTTCATGGATTTTTTGGGCATGTGTGCGTGTGCTAGGTTTATATATGGGAAATGCCCAGAAGCTAGGTTACTCACACAAGAGGTGTGAATTGGTGAACCAGAGACAACAAGCTTGAAGGAGAAAAATGGCAAGAGGCCTAACTTCTTCATTTTTTGGCCAAATGAGGTGTCGAAAAAGCCCAGCTAGGGGTTTTTGGATGTTCTGAATCCATTGGCACAATTTTCAAATACATTTGGAGATTTCTATTATAGGTTTTTCTACTTTGAAGTTTCAGAGAGCTTTAGGGAGCCCAAGGCCACCATTGAAGGAGGCCATGCTCAGATGAGCCCAAGTCCATTTCAGTGACTGAATAGTCATTCTTGACTAATTGTTATGCTCTGAACTCATTGGGATAGGTTTCAAATTCATTTGAGGAAATTTACAACTGTGTTTTCCACAAGGAATCTCAAGGAAGATCAAGGCCACCAATAGAAGAGGTCATGCCCAGATGAGCCATGGTCTGTTTTCAGAGTTCTAATAGTCATTTTTGGGGTTTTTATGTATTTTGAACCCAATGGTATAGTCAGTAAATCCATTGGAGTTGTGAAACAGCTTGTAAAATAATTTTAGACAAACTAATCCCAGAGAGCCTAGTCCATTGATGGAGGCTCAAGGAGATGTAGCCCAGTTGGGGGTGAACTCCTTTATCATATTCTTATTGTTGTGAGTTGTTGGTTATTATTTTCTACAACTTATATTTGTTGTTGTATTTATGTAAACAACATATTTAACTTTTTTAAAACCTCACACATAAACACATAAAAGAGGCCTAAACTTGACACATAAATCTACTTGCACAACTAAGACATTGAGGAAGGTCATGAAGTTTATTTTAATGAAGTAGAGGGTGCTTTCATAGCAAAACAAGTCAGCCCCCTATTTTCAGATCAGGTGGTATCATAGCATAGTTTTTCTCATGTTATTTCCATTTATAGCTAGATATTTTCTATTGGTATTATTGTGCAATTTTTGTGTTGATTTTTGATCTCTTGCAAGGATGGAGGAAGCTTCAAACAATGAAAGTTCTCATACATATTCATTAGCCAAGTTCTTTGACAAAGAGATGTTGAAGAAGTTTGTAACCATGAGAGATATGGTGCAAAAGATGTGGGAAGATAGGAAGGAGAGCATTGTCCTTCAAGAGCAGTTCATGTCCATGAAGGAGGAGAAGCACCAACTTCTTGAAAAGTTGCATGAGATGGAGACTCAAATCCATGAGGAAAAGGAAAGCCTTACCAAGTACATGCATGAACATGAGGTATGTAATGCTAGTTTATCTTCAAATTCCTCTCAAGTTGAATGCTTTGGTGTTTTTTAAAATCACACAAGAGGAATAGGGTCCAAGTTATTGTTAAAAATGGGCTATGAAGGTAGAGGGTTAGGAAAGCATGCACAAGGTATTGTTGAGCCTATTGTTGTTGAGTAGAGGCCCAAGTATTGGGGTCTTGGATATGAACAAAAAGATGGAGCATATTCCAAAGTTGAGGAGACAAGGGAAACAATTCCAAGAACAACTTTTGTTTCAAGTTCAATCCCTCAAGCATGCAAAGTGTGTGTTCAAGATGAATACAAATGTAAGAAACAAGAGAGTTGTGACAGCCATGAGGAAAATAACATTGTTTTTGGTCTTCAAAAGAGAGCTAGTAACTCTTCAAATTCACGTCCTCAAGAAGGCAATAAAGGTGAATGTTCAAGAACTTTTGCTGCAAGTTCAATCCCTCAAGCATGCAAAGTATGTGTTCAAGATGAATGAAAATGTGTGAAATAAGAGAGTTGTGGAAGCCATGAGGACAAGAACATTGTTGTTGGTATTCAAAAGGGAGCTAGTAACTCTTCAAATTCACCTCCTCAAGAAGTCAATAAAGGTGCATGTTCAAGGTATATTTCTGCCTGTAATTCAATTGCTTTTGATTATGTTACACATGGTAAATTTTCATGTAAAAATGGAAGAAAAAGTCCATGTACATATTGTGTTTTAGATAACCATCATGTTTCAAGATGTTGGAAAATATTGACCACATTCAGGAAACTTTCCAAGCAAAGGCAACTTGAAAAGAAGATGCAAAAGATTTGCACTCACTGCCAGAAGGGGGGTCATCTCATTGACCAATGTTGGACATTTCATCCAACCACTCATCCACAATGCAATAAGCAAATGGATAAAGAGAGTGGAAAGAATGGAAGAGGAGATTCCATCATCGATGTGAGTCAAGATGATTCACAAGAAGACGATTTTCAGCAGAAAAAGACACCATTGAGTTGGCTTGGTAAGAAATGGTTAGATTTCTTGAACAAGTAAGGCTTGAATTTATTTGTTTATAGATGCATATTTCATCCTTATGTATGCATTTCTGTTGAAAGTATGTCAGGTTGTAGCAATTTATCATAACTTGTATGATGCAAGTTTGCATGTGAATGTGATTCCATTGAAGGCATTCTTGTTGTTGAACAACTTCACCAGGAGGATGTAAAAGATGGGTATGATACTCACTTATTGCATCCATTTAGCTTTTCATTTCAGCTCTTATGTACCCACATGTTTTTTGGTTTATGTACTTATGTTTGTACTTGAAGGAGAGTTGAAGAGCTATGCACATGCATGTGATTTTGTATGTGTGTAAACAATGAACTTTGCGAAAGTTTCATTATGAGTGACTCATGAATGTAACATGGTTGTGTATCATGAATGTCGACTTTTGGAATGTCGATATGTTTCAAATGAGTCTCAACTTGTGTCGATGTTGTCTTGATGACTATGTTCTGTCGATCTTGTTTTTCGACTTATGTTTAGTCGATGGAGTTTGTTGGCTTGTAAGTCAATATTGAGTACAACAAGATGTAGGGAAAGACCATGTACTTTGATGAAGTACAAGATGTGACCATTATTGCTTGAAGAGCAAAAGAGTTGGTTGGCATCATTTTTAGTCTTGTATAAAATTTGTTTTCAAGATTGATGGTTTTCTTGGTTTGTGACAAGATGTCACATGAAATTATTTTGTAGCCATTGAAGAGCGGATTGTGTTGATGCCAAAGAGTTCACAAGAGGGAATTCATTCTTAGTGGGAAGGTTGGTAGTATTCAAAGCACAAAGAGAATAGTGGGTCAACAACAACCAGAAAACAATGGTTGAGGGACATAGCCAGTTGTAGTGCAAGGCATGTCAAGGTACCCAGGTGATTGCCAAAAGACTTTTCAAGTAGAATCATCTGATAGAACTTGGAAGCAGAAGAGTAATGAAGCTCAGCTAGATAATCATCAACTTTTGTGGGTCCAAAATCCTTTCAGTGGGAAGGTGTGGTCAAAATCTAGACCAGGGGTCAAAATTTAGCCCAAAAATCAAAGTCTTGGAAATCATTTCAAAATGGATAGGTGCGTAGGCCTCATCCTCACAAACCCAATGCACTTCGAATGGGTTCAATTGGACATCGGATGAGTGAGATATCGTGTTCTATTCGATTTGCCAAACATGCAAAAATTTGTTGACTGTACAGTCCATACAGTTTTTATAGCTGACGTGGCAGGGTCGTACAACTGACATGGCAGGTGACGTGTCAAGATGATCTGGCAAGATGCTGAGTTGGTAGTTTTGACAGAACATGTGGACGAATGGGATTTCAAAACGTGGCATATAGTTGGAATTTATTGGTCAATAAAGTGGTGCCATGTGGCCCAGGCGTGGGCTGCCATGTGGAACCCCGTTTTGGTATGCTAAAATTTTGTGGAGTCCATGGGGGTCGAACCCTGGACCTCCACCGGCACAAATCTTTGGAAAAGGATGCCCAACCGGCGTGCCTGCCATATGTTTCTTAACATATAAATATTTAAGTTTTATTTAAAGTTTCCAAGTGTTGTGTTTTGGCGTGGGGTCTGGGCTGGAGCTTAGCCCCAGCCCCTGTTTCTATGTGCCACCCATATGACCTCAACATATACATTTTCCATGCATGTTTTTCAAACGGTCCTCTACCATGTGCCTGGACACTTGTCAAGCTCATGTTCAATCATGCAATAGAGCCCTTTTTATGTGCTAGGATGTGGCCACATGGCCCCCATGCGCCCAACACCTCCATGATTTGGGGGCTTAGTTCGCTAATGGTATGAAAATTTCTCACATTTTGCGGGTATGTGGGCATGTGCTCGGTTTAGGCATGGGAAACACCTAGAAGCCAAGTTACTCACACAGGAGGTGTGAATTGGCGAATCAGAGACAACAAGCTTGAAGGAGAAAAATGGCAGGAGGCCTAACTTCTTCATTTTTTGGTCAAATGAGGTGTCAAAAAAGCCTAGCTAGGGGTTTTTGGATGTTCTGAATCCATTGGCATACTTTTCAAAGGGATTTTGAGAATTCTATTGTAGGTTTTTCTACTTTGAATTTTCAGAGAGCTCTAGGGACCCCAAGGCCACCATTGAAGGAGGCCATACTCCGATGAGCCCAAGTCCATTTTCAGTGACTGGATAGTCATTATTCACTAATTTTTATGCTCTGAACTCATTGGGACAGGTTTCAGAGGCATTTTGAGGACTTTTACAGGTTGTTTTTCCACAAGGAATCTCAGGGAAGCTCAAGGCCACCAATAGAAGAGGTCATGCCCAGATGAGCCATGGTATGTTATCAGATTTCTAATAGTCATTTTTGGGGTTTTTATGTATTATGAGCCCAATGGTATAGTCAATAAATCCATTGGAGTTGAGAAGCATCTTGTAAAATAATTTTAGGCAAACTAATCCCAAAGAGCCTAGTACAATGATGGAGGCTCAAAGAAATGTAGCCCAGTTGGGGGTGAACTCCTTTATCATATTGGTATTGATGTTAGTCGTTGGTTATTATTTGTTGCAACTTATATTTGTTGTTGTATTTATGTAAACAACATATTTAAACTTTTAAAAACCTCACACATAAACACATAAACACATAAAAGAGGCCTAAACTTGACACATAAATCCACTTACACAACTAAGACATTGAGCAAGGTCCTGAAGTTTATTTTAATGGAGTAGAGGGTGCTTTCATAGTAAAACAAGTTAGCCCCCTATTTTCAGATCATATGGTCTCTTCCTTAGATCACTTCCCATGTGTGAGAGAGAAAACATATGTGTGTCTATTGTTGTTTCTAAGTGTCTTTTTATAGTAATATTAAATTGATTCAAAGAGACACGTCTCTTTGCAAATTAAATTAAATTTTCTTTCTTATAAATATTTGGAGAATACCTTCCATAACTACCCAAAGATTAATTTAGTTATAATCCATCCACGTAGTATTTGACTTTGTTAAATTGTTCCTCCATAATTCATGTGATTATTTGCAGAAATATAGGTAAAAGTAAATATGCAGTGCATTCCTCATATTTAGGTAATTAGACATTTTTACTAGAAATTATTTCCCACCATAATTTATTGAATTATTTCTATAATTTAGGTAGGAGTAAAAAGTAAATATGTTGTACGTAGATATTGTAACAACCTCATAAATTTAACACTCCCAACACTTTACTCTACTCTCATTCTCGTGTGAGGGATTCAAGCCCATACCATGTTTAGTTCTCATAAGAGATGATATTGTATGTGAATATCTATTATTACAATGATGAGTGTTCCATATATATAGAACCTATGGTGACCATCCATGAAAGGATGCATCCTTGGATAATAAATATATATGGAGCAATCATCATAAATAATTATTTATGATATATATTTATAGATTATATAAATATATTATTACATTAATAATATTTTTTAATAATCTCTTCCCGATGTTGTCCAAAAATCAACAAGAACAAACTTGGCAATGAGATTTCTGATGCAAATTAATTCCCGTCGAATCCATCCTAGATCAACAGGACAAAATAGATGTCCTTATTTCCAAAAAATCTCCCAGGGAATATACTCCTGCATAGCGTCACCAACTGGTGAACCATAGTGTTAATTATCATTTGATTGTCAAAAATTGTATAAGTTGGGTGTGGATGGATTCCTACATCGATGTGATTTGTTACATGAATTGGATTCCATCATATATGAGGCACACAAAGGAATCATTGCGGGACATAACACCGGCAAGGCAACTATGCACAAGTTTCTACGTGTTGGACTTCGGTGGCCCTCTCTTTTCATCAATGATAAGGATTACTGCAAGAACTACGATGTATGTTAGTGGGTGGGTAAGCCTTGCTGATGAGATGAGCTCCGCCTCTTCCTAGTGACTACACTTGAACCCTTTGACAAATGGGCCATCAACGTATTTGGAACTATAAATCAACCTACAGGGCAGACTGGCATGCACTACATTATCACTGGTAGAGACTGTCTGACAAGATGGCCTAAAGTCACACCAATCAAGTATTGTATAGTCGAGACTACAATGTGCTTCATTTTTTACAATATGATCATGATATTTGGATTTCCATGCTTACTGATGAGTGACCAGGGATCACACTTTTTGAATGACACTATCCAACAACTCACTCAGGATTTCACGATCCATCACCAGAAGAGCACTCCATATCATCCTCAATCTAATGGTACAGTTGAATCTTTTAATAAAATTTTAGAACATGCCTTAACCAAAGTTTGTAATTTGTAGTGTGATGACTAGGATTAGCATATCCACACATTTTTATGGGTTTATATTGAACGACGTGAAAAAGGATGACTAAGAACACACCTTTGTTATGAGGAAAATATCTCTATGGCCAGGGATAAACCACAACACATGGAAATGACTGTAAAAATCAACTCTATTCTCAAGTATGCTATATAAAAAAATATGCTAGCAAGACAAGATAAAAGGACTACCTTGTCTAGAAGTTCGATAAAGTCCATTGTTGAGCACTTGAACCAAAGAAATATATCTGCAACCGGTCCTCAATAACCAAGAAAATAAATCATATGGTGATAATATATGATGTTAGCACATTCAATAGCATAATACATTAATAAACATGACAAATACGCCCATGGAATAATAATTCAAATATTTTCAAGATATCAATTGTACGGTAAAATAGTATTTCTATTAATATATGATCAGCAGAAGTGAAAATGTTATATAATTTCATGTCAGCATGGTTTAGAACCGAGAAACTAAGTTCCTTCCAGCTGGGCCTCCACCACTTTAATCATCCACCAAAGGCAAGCACATAAAAGAGAAACAATGAAGTTCTCAATCAATAAGGTAAGAGATTGGGGGTTGAACACTGTGTTAAGACTTAAAGTGTTAGAAAAACAGGACCGTGGAGCAATAAAATAAAACAAATGCGGAAACAAAACACAGAATATACACAATACAATAAAGACACAGATTTACATGATTCACCAAGTGTGGGCTACGTCCATTAGAGAAATTTCCAGGTCCTTCCTTTATTATTGTCCATCAAATGAAGGGATACAACCTACAACAAAACCCGTTGTAACTTCCTCTTCTTTCTCTCATAGTATCCTCTCTCAAAATACAATACTCGCCATGATGAATAGCCGCAATAAATTTCCCTCATAAGAGGGTTTCCTTCTAGGGAAAAAAACCTTAACATAATTTCTACAGTTAGATCTGCGACCTTATAATGAATGGTCCAGATTTACAATGAAATTACAATATACATTTACAAGGCAATTTTTCCTTTAGGGGCTTCACCCCTGAACCCCCCAGCTGGGGGGATAGCCCCCTCAGACCCCGGAGAGGGGGTACCCCCCCTCTACACTCACCCCCGTGGAAGAGTGTACATACTTCTAGGGTGTAAAGTCTTCATGGGGTATAAACATGGCTGAAATCAAGGACCTCTGAATTAGGAAGATAATCAAGCTCCACAACCAACATAAAGGACAAAGGGATGTAGACTCAATATGAAGTAAATAATTTCTCCAGAGTAAATTTTCTCTCAAATCTGAATTATTTCTCCTCTTTTCCATAGCTCAGAATTGTCCCATTTATATCCTTCAAATGGAACTGAAGGGCCAAGTTGGAACATTTTCAGTATATGGAAGGCCAAGGATCATAGATCTCCTATCATGTCATGGAAACTCTACACCTTTTTTATTTTGGGGCACAAATCCCGATGTACATGGGTTGTAGTGGTGCAACCCACATATACGCATGTTGTATAGTAGGCAAGGTGCATACATGTGGAAAAAATGTATTTTTTTAGCTCTGGAATTTGCAAAAAAGGGATGAAAAGTATGCATAGGGAAATGGAAAAAGGCCCTCTGTGAAAGATTTCATAGGGTGAGGAAAATATTTCTATAACAGATGCCCCCTAATGTGTAAGGTCAGAGGAGTATCTGCGATGCACACAATACATTAAAAACCCAGAAGTGGAGTGATGGGGAACCAACTGGAAGAACTAGTTGCTCATTACATTTTGCATTGACTTTGCATACATGGCTAACAATTTGAATTACATTGTAAGTCCATGTGAAAATTTACCAAACAACTATCCGTGTCCATGAATAGGAAAATACAAATGCGGTTACATGCCAAAGGTTTTCATAGTCACAGACAAGGCCTAGTAGAACTAGTCTCAAAACCAATCTGAAGATATTTGTATACAATGGAGTACAATCTAATCTCCCATGGTTACTGAATTCATATAGGTATTGGTCCAATGAAAAAGGAAGAAACAACTCAGGAAAGTTGTGGCCACATACTGATGTCTTCAAGTCTTCTACACAATCCTCCAAAGGTGCAAGTCTATATTATGTGAATAAAGGAGTTGAGGTCGAACACAATGAGATATCATTTGATTACCAATCATTGAGGTATACTTTTAACAAATGAGAGACAATATACCAATAATGAAATTAGGTATCAAGGCACAGAGTACATTCTTACAAGTGTGAATAAAGGATTCAGGGTCAAACACTTCAAGAATCCATCAATCATGAGACATTGATGTATTCCCAACTTTCGATGGTGAGAGAACCTTCCACTAATGACTACAAGCCTCAAGGTACTCATAAGACTCTAGGTCTCATTTACAGAATAGATGATTTGATTTTGATCGAAGGAGAACCACTGAAAGGAGATCATTAAGGAATCTCTCATCATTCAGCATGAGGTACAAAGTAGGAGCTTCATGATTTGGAGGAAATCGGACGAAGAACATGTTCATGAACCAACGACCCTGTTCATCTTTTGCATGTGTCGAGTGAAAGAGGGACACAAAAAAGACCCTTTGAATATCAGTCAATGAGGAAATCTGTTGACAAAGGAGAGGAAACCACCAATAAGGCTAATGGCATCTAAGACATTTCACAAATCCCAATGTCTCAATATATGTCTTACTGTTGAACACAAGGGAAACCACCCAGTCAATGACCAATGATGAAATGTTGATTTTTGGGTTCAATGTTACCTACCAATGGTGAAAATAGGATCGGGGTGCATGATAGGACTACAATATCATGTGATTCTGAGATAGACTAAGGGTATGGCCGACATGCAAAGTCAAGAGTTCTAAGAAATGTCTGACACAGGTTGATAGACTTCCTCTGAACAAGAGAATGAGACATATGGAAGACTCCAACAACATAGAATCAATGATGAAACCATGATATGTAGGAGGCATCAATCAAATTCTCTATAGAGACTGGAAGAGTAACCAGTCAGTAGAGAAAACTCTCTGTAACGAGCTCAGATTCCTGAGGCCATGTTAAACCCAAAATTATTATGACAAATGGAATCAATAAATTTGTGCTCTATTCAAAGGCGACATGATTATTTCCAATATAATATAATACTCCCTTATCGCTCGTCTTTTTTTGGTTTTTCATAGACAAATGAATGCTATGATACCGAGGAGGAAACGAGTGTCGCAAGTAAGAAAAACTAGTTATAGCACCAAGTAACTATCTCACATCACATTCCCCAATAACTCCCTACAATATGGCCGATCTA
>JZKD02S1695554.1:388788-410208 GCA_000966675.3 Picea glauca | reverse complement strand
GAAGAGGAAGTTACAACGGGTTTTGTTGTAGGTTGTATCCCTTCATTTGCTGGATAATAATAAAGGAAGGACCTGGCAATTTCTCTGGTGGACGTAGCCCACACTGGGTCAACCATGTAAATCTGTGTCTCTCTTGTATTGTGTGTCTTCTGTGTTTTTTTTTCTGCATTTGATTTATTTTATTGCTCCGCGGTCCTATTTTTCTAACAAGAAACATTCTAATAGATTCTAATCTTGCTACGAGCGCAAATGTTTCATAAAAATCCAGTCCTTCTATTTGAGCATACCCTTTTCTAACCAATATAGCCTTATTTCTTACAATATTTCCTTTCTCATTCATCTTATTTTTGTAGACCCATTTGGATCATATTACATTTTTATTTGTTGGCCTAGGAACAAGTTCCCAAGTATCATTATTTTCAATCTAATCTAGTTCCTCATTCATTGATTTTAACCAATTTACATCCTTATTGGATTGATTAAAGTTCTTGGGTTCCACCATGGATATGAAATCTATATGTGATTGCTCGGTGTCTTTGATTATCCTTCTCTTGGTTTGTGCACCTTTGTCTTTCTCACCAATTATCTGACTTGCACGATGATTCTTTTGAGTAATTCTGGAGGAAGGATTTGATGTTGATTGTTGTATTGACTCTTCTTGTCTGGGTGTCTCTTCTCCACTTGATTCATCATCTTATTTTGACTATGAGATTTGTTGTTCTTCATTTTAATTATCCTCATCATATTCTTCATCTGACTTGGTGCTTATTCTCTGTTGAAATTTTACAGGAGCTTCTTCATCAATTCAAACATCAATACAGTCTACTAGTTTATTCATTCTTTTATTAAAGCATATGTATCATTTACTGTTCATTGAATATCCTATGATGATAGCTTCATCTGCTCTACCATCAAATTTTCCCATATGATCAAAATTATTTTTGATGTAGCATTTAATTCCAAATACTTTGAAGTGCTTGATTGATGTAGGTCAACCAAACCACAACTCATATGGAGTTTTATCACTGCTCGGCCTTAAATGTGCTTTGTTTAGAATATGAAAATTTGTGTGAACAACCTCCACCTAGAAGGTTTGTGAAACGTCCCTTTCACTCATAATATCCATTTCCACTGTTGAACTGATCTATTTTAACGTTCTACAACTCCATTTTGTTGAGGAGTACCTAGAATAGTATATTCTCTTTTAATTACATGTCTATCATAGAACTATTTGAAATTTCTTAACAAACATTCTCCTCCCTTGTCTGAGTGAATTACCTTTAACTTCCTTCCTGTCTGATTCTCAGTTAACGCCTTAAAAATTTTGAACTTCTCAAACACATCAGATTTTTCTCTCAGAAAGGCAACCCACGTAAGTCTGGAAAAGTCATCAATGACCATCATAAAGTAATGTTCTCCTCTAGTTCCTTCCTTTCACAATGGTCCACACATATCCATATGAACAAGTTGAAGTGGTTTCTCTGAATATGTGAAACTCTTCGATTTGAATTGAACACATGTCAGCTTCCCCATTTAATAGGATTCACATATAGAGTTATGAGGCTTAGATATTCTTGGAAGATCTTTCACATCACCTTCATTATTCAGCTTGACAATATGATCAAAATTTGGGTGTCCAAGCCTTCTGTGCCATAACGAACTTTCATCAAATGTTCTTAAATGGAATTCCTCCTTATCTTCCTTCAGGACATAGACATTGTTTTCGGTTCTAACCCCTTTTGCAATCAACTCTCCTGTGTTCATTGTTTTTATTTTACAATCTTTGGTAGTGAAAGTGACTTCACATCCTCTGTCACACACTTGACTGACACTAAGAAGATTATGCTTTAATCCATCAACAAATAATACATCTTGAGCTTTGGCTCTTCTATTACCTAATCTTACTAGACCTTTACCTTTGATCTTTCCGGGAGCATCATTTCCAAAAGTCACATTTCCTGATTTACTTTATTTGAGTGATAGGAACTTACTTTTTCCACCTGTCATATGAATAGAGAATCCATTGTCAATATACCAAAGGTTGTTTTATCTTTGAGCTGCCAACACTAATCCACACTTGTTATCTTCTTTCTTCTTCCAAACATTGACATTTTCAATTCTGTGATTTGAAACTGGCTTATAGTTATTTAGACAACAGTCTATAGATTTATGTCCATAATTATGGCATATGTAACATTCTAGTTCATTGAATAAAGGATCATAATGATTGTTATGCTTAATCTATATCATTTTCCCAGCCATCACATGATTTGCAGTCCATGTTTTTTTGTTACTTGGCTGTCTCATTCTTTGTTGTGAAAGATATTTATTCCTTGGGTGTCTTGATTTCTCATGTCTAAATATTGACGAACAATTTACAGCTTTGTGGCCAAAGTTAGAACAGTAAAAACAATATCCATAGAAAAAATATTTGTACCTAGAAAATGGTTGTCTTCTTTGAGTAGGGTGATTTCTTCCAAGATGATGATTTCCTTGAGAAGAGGGTGTATTATTTCTTTGTTCTACAGATTCAATTATGGTACCTTCTTCTTCACTCCCCCTTGGTGGTTGATTATCTTCCTTCATTTTTGCAGGTTTGTTGTTGTCACTAGTTGTAGTTTTGACAAACTTGATGGATTCTTTGTTGCTTGGCTGGCCACTACTTGATCCCTCTTCATAACTCAAACCAGTTTTCAACTTTGGATTCCTTTGTTGATTCAGAATGGTGGTTAATTCTTCTGAGGCTTTAATACTTGTCACATTCTGATGATATAAGGCCTACAATTTCTCTAGATATTTTCTGACAGACACTACCTCAGCTTCCAATTTTTCACCTTTTGTTTTGGATTCCTTTAATTGTTGTGTGGGTATGTCCTCAATCCTCTTAACTTCTTCTAACTTAAATTTCAACAGAGAAATTTCTTCAGATGGTTCATTGCATGTTTTCGCATACCTGAGCAGTAACTGTTTTTGTTTTCTTTTCTTTTCTCTGAGTCTATCAATCTCTTCCATGGAACTAACAAGTTCTCCTTCAAGATCTACTACTACTTCACAATCAGTGAACTCACTTCCTGTATATTCAGTGTTTATATCTTCTAAGGCTATTAGCATGACATAATTTATTTTACTTTCAGTAGAAGAGTTGATGTCTTAATCATCTGAAGGATCGTCATCATTGTTTACACAAAAGATTTTCTTCTTAAAATTAATCTCTCTATAGACCTTCTTGTGTTTATGATTTTCTTCATCGTCATATGTATGATCCTTTCTTTTGTGAGGACAATTATATGCAAAATGACATATATTACCATAGTTGAAACATTTGAAGGGTAGTTTACCTTTGTATTTGCCTAATCCTTTCATCAGTCTTCTCACAAAATTTGCTTCAATCCAATCTATATCTGATTTTATGTTTTTATCTGCTTTAAAGGATGTCTCTCTTGTAGTGGATTTACCTTTGGTGATTCTCATTTCATAAGCATTCAGGGTTCCAAGAATTTTATCTAGTGTCAACACTTTGAGATTAGTTATTTCCTCTACGGCAGAGACCTTTGAGTTAAATCTATCAGGAAGAGATCTTAATATTTTGTGGACTAGAAAAGATTCATCTATCGTTTCACCTAGAACTTTCACAGTGTTGAAAATTTCTTCTATACGTAAGAAGTACTTATTCATAGATTCGTCTTCATCCATATTTAACTGCTCAAATTTCAGTTTGTGAGTCTTACGTTTTGCATCTTTCACCTTTTCATTACCCTCATAACTACTTATTAGCTTGTCCCATGTAGCTTTTTTTGAATCACAGTGCATGACTTTGACAAACTCAGCTTTTGGAAGTCCATTGAGGATGGAATTCATTGCTTTTTCATTAAAGATAAACTCCATATTATAATATTTTGAGGCCAAGACTACATGCTTCACATATCCAGTTTCAACGACATCCCAAACATCAGCACCCAGGGACATTAAATATGTTCTCATCCTTATTTTCTAGAAGGCAAAGTTTGTTCCATCAAACAGAGGGACTCTATTAGTTGAACTTACTTCATGACTAGTCATGATCAAGATTATGGATCTACCTTTGATCAAAGGCACCAGATTTGATACCAATTTTTGGAAAAATAACTTAGAGGGGGAGGGGGGGGGGGGGAATCAGTTATATGTATATAAGCTTGAAACTTTTCAAGTTATTTTATGAATATTTCTACATTATTATTTAACATGTTGCTAATAAATTAACATGCATAGATATACAATAGTTTATCAATCACACAGAATACACAGAGACATTGATTTTCCTAAGGAAACCCATAAAGGGAGAAAACCTGTCCTTCTTAGGATGTCAATCAAGCCCCAACTTTCATGTACATCACAGTGTTTGAGAACCAACTCAAATACGAGGCTAGAACCTCTAATAGCAAGCTACAACTTGCAGAGAGAACCAACTCTCAGATTTCTCTAGCACCAACTAGATGGAAGTACCAACTCCCAGGTTTCTCTAGAACCAACTCCCCTAATATCTTCTAGCACCAACTAGAATTTAAAGGACTACAATTCTCCCTAGAAACACCCTACCACCCTGATTGAATCTTACAAAAAATTAATTACTTGATCTGTCTCTGATCTGATCTGCTACAGTTCAGAGTCTCCTCTCCCTTCTTTAGCTTCTATGCACTTATCCACTTCTGCATCTTTTTGTGTTTTATGCTCTATGCTACTTCGACATGCTATGTGTCATGCCTCTGCTATCCTCTTCATATCCCACACACAACCTCCTTCTACCTACATGAACAACTACCAAAAATCCCTTCCTCTCTTCTCTGTTGTCTATTTTTATCACACCAAGACCTCTACCACATCATCCACACAACTCTTGACCTTCTCTGGAAGTTATCCACAGTTTGTTCATCATCAATGGTTGTTATCCTGAGATTATTGGCTTCTCTGCTAGTGTGACCCTTCCTCTTCTCTATTACAGTTACATTTCATCTGACAATTACAGGAGGTCTCTTCTGACAGTTACAGGAGTTCCTTGCGAAGAATCTCCTTGTGAACTTCACCTGCAAGAACTAGCACTAGGCGCAAGTTCATCTTCACATGTCCATAGGATATGACCACATGCTAACCAAAAAGGTGCTATGTGACTTCACGTTTCTCGATCTCATGAGTTATCTCTCCTCCATTCTTCGACGTCCAAGCTCCTAAACTCCAAACTTCATCATGCCAGATCAACAACCCATGACATTCCTCGATTGACGAACAGATCTCTTATTCACACTTCGAGTCTTTGCGACTCGTGATGTTGGAGGTTAGACCACCTCCTTTCTTTGATTCCCAAATTTTTGCTTGTGTCAAATCAATGACCCAGATCTCTCCAGGATCCAATGGTCAAGATCAATTCGTGAACTCGGACTTCATGAGTTCTGTCTCTTGCATTCATTCCTTACCTTGGATTTCTCGATTCGAAAATCAGTGAAGTGCTAATCTCTCACCCCGTGTCCTTCCCAGCACCAACGTATAGGATTTCCTTCACGATTTCTAACTTCATGAGTTTCTACTCTTCTCCTTGCAAATCTTTTGAAGTCTAAATCCTTGAACTCTCAGACCTGCTTCCACTTGTCCCCCTCGATGATCGATGGTTCTGATAGACCTCGAAACATTGTGAGTCATCTTCTCTTATGCACTCTAAAGGAATTAAGTCATGTGCACTTACTTCTAGATCCAACAAAGGTTGGTCCATGTACTCAGATCTAACACTTGAGATCTATTCTCATCCTCTATGTGCTTGTTCCTCCTGTCTGGACTCTAATCCAATGATTTAGATTCTCCATAGTTCTTGATATGACGACCATTGTCACTTCTCCCCCTGAGCTTATGATCTCTTCCAACTTAGAAGATTTTCTAAGTATTAAAAGGTTTCATCCTCCGACCCTTCTCTTGCGAGACCAGTTGAAGGGTCTCATCTTCGCTTTTTTTTTTTCCATCAATGATAAGAAAACTCTTCCTGTAAACATGCCAACAAATTGCTCTCTCCTCCCCACACCTTTATATTCCAATTCTTCAACCCCCCATCCATCACCTTTCTCTACCATCCTATCATTGAGATTCCCCAACCTCTCTCTCATGGCTTGCCTTAGAAAACACTTCATCCATCTATTATCATTTTATTTCTCTCACAAGTGCCCCCACTCCCTTATTCACTAATCGTTTCTTGATTTTTCACCATGATTCATCTCCTTCATTGTTCAAACAAGATCTTTCTCAAGGTATTACCCGATGCCCTCTTCACCATCATCTAAACCATTTCCACCCCTAGACCAAACAAGTCGGTTTGATTCTTGCTCAGTCATCCCATTCTAATCCAGGTGGATATCGGTGGCCACCCACCTTTTTCGACTGGCTCAAAACAGTTTTCTGGCAATTTTGGCAATTTACTATTTTTAGCAGTTTTTTTCAGGTCCTGAACTTCCAAGGCCATTTTGAGGCCCTTAACGATGTTTTTTTTGGTATGTTTCTCTCTCAAAATAGCATCTACGATGCTATTTTGTCTCGAGCATTGTAGGCCTCGAATATATCTTTCCAATGAGCTATCATGCGCCCTAAACGAAGATCGTATGCAAAAGTTACGACCCCAAGAAGTTGATGTACTAACTTACCCAAACAGGGCCCACATGAATTTTGGCACTTCATATCCTAGGGTTAGGTTTTTGGATGTCGAGGACTTTTGGCATTCCTGTTTATTGTAAAAAGGCCTCTAGAGCATCATTGTAATCATCTTCTTGCGAATTCGAGTTGCCGTCACATCTCTTCTCAAAGATAAGCTGCCACCATTCTAGCGAGTCTTTCACTCTATATTTTTACAGTCTCTGTACATTTTTTTGATTAATAGAAATCTTGTATTACTGTATATATTTGTTTACGGTTGCATCTCTGATACATTTTTGTTATATTATTAAATATCTGCAATATCTTTGTGCATTCTTTATTATATCTCCGCTCTCATTTCGAGCCGAAAATAATCTGGATCACATTCATTCTATCCCTACCATCACATTGTGTAAACACTTCTATATCCCCAAGAATTCGAACAGCCGAGACTTCTTGCTCAATGTGATCACCATAGAACAACACAACGAGCAATGAATGATACTCTCTCTTGAGGGATATGCACTTATCGACTTTCGTTCACTGGAGACACTAGTGAATTTTTTGTCTCAAGTAATCGGAAACAATCACAATCGTCCTATGCAATGATGATATTCTCTTCCTATGAATTTTCCCTTCTTATTATAAATAAGTTGGCTCGAGGAGGAGACAAATAATAGTGGTGGGGACCTATTGGCACCCAAAGTTTTGGGTACAGTTTTTTGCATGCACTCAAATAAAATTTGTTTGCACTCATCTAGTAGTTTTGTGAGCTCCTAAGGACATGCGTGAAAGAATGTCATAGTGCATGCATTGAACAGGGTTTTGTTAAGAAACACTCCAAGTATTAAGGAAGTCAAGGTTGCGTTAGTCTAATTTTTTTCAATTGTGCCAGAAATCAAGAAGATGTCCACTAGAAGCAAGAATGGAATCATCCAGATATATCCTGGAATTATTGTTTCTAGCAGGTGAAGAAGACATGGGATGTCTATAAGATGAGATGGCCAGGAAGTTAAAATTTCCCCTAATGTAGAGAACCTACGTGGAGCCCTGGAAGGTACTAGAAGTGTGTGAGGCCATTAGGTTAGACAAACAAGTGGAGTAGAACAATGAAGGATAGTTATCCCCAACATAAAAATATATAAAAGAGATCTCTCAACTCGAAAAATAGGATGGTTAATTTTAGAAAGCATCACTCCTAGAGTTGTGAGTTAGTCTATTGCAATCCTTTGTTGTATGGAAAAGTCTCTTGTGTCTTGTATCTGTCATAATATTAAGTCTCAACACAAGGTGCATACTATTGTATTCCCATTGTTATATAATAATGAGATGAAGTCTTATATTGTGCTACTCAGTGCTTTAACACAATTTATATCTCTAATATGATGGAATACATCGAGTAATAAATATATGACATTTTTGTTCTATTCTATGTTTTTGATGAATGAGTAACACATGTGTGTGTATTGTTTTAATTCTTATTCCTTGTTATATTATCATATATGAATTACATGATTTCCATTTGCAGTATTGTTAGTTATGTTTGATCCTCAATCCACGACACAAGACCTTATGGTCTCTATGATCCTCTGTGCATCTCGAGTGAGACCTCCTCGACCTTGACCAAGGATTTATATGCCACTGCTTAGGGTTTTTTTTTGGACATGCTCCAGATGAACCCTGGGTCTCAAACCCCCTAGTTTTAAGAAGGTCGGTTCCCTCACAAGTGTGTCCTGAATCAACAATGCTTCATAGAACCAACATGGTGTCAACTGCAAGTGGATCTTGATTGTCCAATTGGATAACTTTTTTCCCTTTAGGCTGTGATGAATTAGTGTTGGATGTAGGGGAGACTCTCATCCCATGTTCTTTGATGCTTTTTTCTATACATACAAAGAAAATGTACGACCATGTGATTGACAACCTCTATCTATTTATCTATATAATGATAGATTGTGGTCAACATGGATATATGTGTGTCAAGATACTATGGTTCTGCCAAAGTGTCATTCAAAATAAGATAAGAAACCTAGAGTCATGGGCAATGCCAATTGTAATTGATACATAGTGTTTCCAAACATGTTTGAAGAGGAATTGTGGCAACTACTAGGATGTTGTGGTATTCTTGTAATATATGAAGATAACCATTTGTTAGAATTTGTTGACTGCTAGTATAATTCTATCATGATGGTTCTTGGTGACATGATATTTGGTTAACTAGTCCATGGAGATATACTCCCATGGTCAATATAGAATGGGAAATGGTGTGTACAAACCATATTGATTGTTTGGTGGCTTGGTGATGTCATAAAGCATGCATGACTTGATGTATTTATCAACATCTCACTTGAGTGAAGGCCAATAAAAAAAAAAATTAATCCTATTGCATGTGTTGTTGTAGTGTACATCCCAAATAGTATTATTTTTATTCTCACCTTAAGGTACACAAAGTTGTCAAATCTTGTAAATATTTTTTTCCTTATAATGGTAATCGTAACATTAAACTAACCTACCTAGAGGTGTCAATATATTGATGAAAAATCAATGACTTATTCCTAGGTAAATTACTAAGGCATACTAGAGGTGGACTAAGGAAATTAGCTTGTGCATTAATTATTTATTTCATGTGCTTAATTACCAACTAAAATTTATTTTGGTAACTAACTTACTTCAATTATCTCTAGTTGTCTACAATTTAGATTCCGATGGGGAAAATTGTAAAGGATTATTGACCCAAGGGGATATAAGTAGAACACAAATATACCACAAACTCATACGAAATATTAAAACATGCTAGTTTTATAGTATTTTTATAGGTCTTGAACATCAAATGAATTTTTAAGGTGCTTCTCATGCATTTTAGCAATTAACATAACCTATAAATATTTGATTGTCAGGTCACAAAACCACTGAAAAATCAAGAATAAGCTTTGTAATGGTCCAATAAATTCTCCAAATGGATTTTGTATGAGAAAGTTTTATCTCCAGCAAGTGAATGTATCAACTAGGCTCCTTAGTACCCACATTCTTTTCACTACATCATCTCTTAGGGTTAGGGTTTTGGATCTTAGGGGTTTTACCTCTTATGGTTTAAGATTTTATATTAAAAGTATTTTTTAGCCTCTTAGGATGGGATTTTTTGGAAAGAATGTCGATGACACCTTTCTTCTCATAGATAATCCACAACCATTCTATTTAATTTATATAGATTTCAATATCGCAAATTTTCACTATTTCATTATTTAATAGAGCATGCTTTCATTATATTTCTATGCTCTAAATGGAATATATCTATTTTATTTCACATGTTACTACTATATTCATTTCATTCTCAACATAATACAAACCAATGGTATTATATAAATCAACTATTTATCATTTTTCCCTAGATGTTCCTAACAAGGTCAAGGTATAAGGAGTTAGACCTTGAACTAACCAAACTGCTAAAGACTTTCCTTCCCAATCTAAGTGGCCTTCCATGGAAGATGAAAACAAAGATGATGGATTACGAGATCCCATTAATATGTTGCTTGAGGGATTACTCAAGTGATTAAGGAATGGGATGATGGATGATTTCACCCAAATACTTCAACAAAACCTAATGACAATGGAGGAACCTTTGAAAACTATTCATTTTGGAGGTATGACACACTTCAATTACAAGTTAATTTTAATATTCATTTGTTCTAAGGAAATATAGATGTAAATTCTTTGGATAAATGGTTGAATCTACTAAAGGGTTATTATTATGTTCAAAAAATTTCAACAATGAGGAGATCATCTTTATACTCCTTAAGTCCCACCTTTATACTCCTTAAGTTCCTATCTAAATAATTTAGTACAAAACCCATTTAGATGGATTTTGTTGATGAACTTAAGGAGGAATACTAATATGATGTAACTATGATGATCAACACATTATATGAACAAATTTTCATAAGGAGAAAGGTCAGACACTATCAATGTGCACCAATACCTTACATACCTTGCATTCAAAGTTAGGTATCAAGGAATCTAGGTGGCACTTGGTTCTAAAATACCACAATGATCTACATAGGTACATCCAAATAGATGTTGAGTAAGGTCGGTTGTCATTGATTTCAACCCTTGAAGAAAGTCTGGTAGAACAAAGGTTTGGGTAATGGACCCAAGTTTGTTTGATGTAAATATGAATTATTATTGTCTTGTCATAGTTGATAAGAAGTAAAAATGGATGAACTCCAAAGGGGTCCCCTTATGGTGAAATCCCTCATGGGAAGATGATTTGTGGATTGAGTTATCCTAGAAGTATGGTTAGCGAACCCATTCTTAACTATTTAATAATGAGATGAAGGTCAGTTAATTTGTCAATGAAACTATCCTAGATGGATAGTGTTTGTCATGCCATTTCCGGTGGTATGTGGAACATCACATAACTCCTCACGGTTAGAGAGTTATGGCCATGTGAAGTTGGAGGACCATCATGAGTCATATAGAAGCCCCTAAAAGTCAAAGTGTTTGCAAAAGAAATTATTTAAATAATAAAGTAAATGGAGAACTCCCTAAAATAAGGAAAATGTAATGTTACATGAAAGTATAAACACGAGGCAAATCTCCCTCATTTAATCACACTTGAACACATTGAATATCTTTTGTTGTGTGAGGCTTATTCAAATTACTCATTGATACATATGAAGTTGCGAAAGTTTGAGGTAGTACGAAGGGTTGACGGTGAAATTCTTGGAATTGCAGTGAATACTAAAAAACCCTATTTTTTGAGGCATACGCGGACTGGTAGTGTATAGGGTGCGTACATACTGAGGCATACATGGGATGATAGTTTATAGGGTGCGTACATGTTGGTAAAGCCATGAAACTTGAGAATATGAAGATGCAAAGGTTCTAAATTCCGAGATCATGTTCCCTAGAATGTATAAAGTGCTCAAATTCATCAGATCTATCCATTAATTCAAAAAGTATGTCTTATTTATATGAATAGTTGGATTTTGATGTATGCATGAGAGATGGTTATAGAGATTTGAGGATTCTCTTCATGGGATCTTCTACAAATCTATAGAAATACAGTGCTGGTATATTTATAATTGATGCTTCTTGATGATGCACATCTTGTATTTCTTGGCATATGGCTAAGGGCTTTTGTGGTACATGGTTGAGAGCTTGTATTTGTGAATTGGTTGATGTATTGAGAGGATAAATATCAGAAAGGGTTTGATGACTAGATCATCTGAGGGTTATTATACTTATTCATGATTACACACACCTATATGGCACATGACTAGAGAGAGATATATATGCTTTGGGTAAATTCTATGTATGATGATGCATGAACAAGGTACAATTATAGTCTAGATGCAGTGACAGGTTACAAATCTATGTGAAATAAGTTACACAGGGTCATAAGTTCTCAGAAGAAAGAAAACCCTAGTTTTCAAAAAGGAATACGTTGGTTGCATAATAGTTTGTTCGCGTACATACGCAAGTTGCATAACAGATACAACATGTACATACGATTGTTGCAGCACTACAGGTCGCATACCTATTGTATTTTGTTGATACATGTTCATTTCAAGTACATAGTGATTACATGGTAGTTGTACAGGTTGAATGCAGGTCAGTGATACAAATTGATATAGTTGTATAGTGGCATATCTCACAGTGATAGTGTGACATTGGTTACATCATTCTACTTCTACTTCAGGGCGGTTTTATGGGGCAAGGATAAGTGGTTGTATCCACCTTCTGGTTGTAGCCGGAGAACACAGGGGGTTGTGGCCTCTTTCTAGTTGTAGCCAGAGAATTGGGGAGTTGGAGCTTCCCTCAGGTTGTATCCTGAGAAACTAGGGGGTTGGAGCCTCCTTCCAGTTGGATCTAGAAAACAAAGGAATTTTGTGCTTCCAATGAATGTAATTCTTCAAGACATATAAGAAAAAGCATGATGTGGTTTTTTCCCAGTTTGGGTTTCCATGTAAAACATTGGTGTACTGTGTATGTGTATGATTTTTCATTTGTTCATTGCTTATTCACTCTACAGTTATTTAATGATAATTCTACATTGATATAACACTTGGAGTATATGGTTAAAAAGGATTATATTTCTCTATTACTGATTCACCCCCCCCTCTCAGTAATCCAACAATTGGTATCAGAGCAGGTTCCTTCAGAAACCAGTTTAACTACTAAAAGGGAGATCATGGAGAGAAACAACTTGTATAAAAATGGAATACCATAGTTTGATGGACAGAAGTATGCATTTTGGAGCATAAGGATGAAGACATATATACAGTCACAGGGATTTGAAATTTTGGCAATCAATTGTAGATGGATACACAGTACCAGTAGTTCCACCAACAAATGACAAAGCAATGAAACTCGGCCAGAATAATTCCAAATCCACAAATGCACTTCTGAATGGTCTTGGTGAAATGATAGACACCAAAGTTGCACATTGTAAATCTGCTAAAGAGATTTGGGACAAAATTCAAAATATTTATGAAGGAGATTCAAAAGTCAAAGCAACAAAGCTTCAAACTCACAGAGGTCAGTTCGAACAACTAAAGATGAAGGAAGATGAGAATATTGAAGCTTACTTCTTATGATTCAATGAAACAGTAAATAAAATCATAGGATTGGGAGAAGCAATTCAAGAATCTATAATTTTTCAAAAGGTATTAATATTTCTTCCTATGAGATTTGACCCTAAGATATCAACACTAGAAGAAATGTCAGATCTAAACTCAATAAGCATGGACAAACTACATGGAATCTTCACAGCATATGAAATGAGAACTGAATAGGAAAATCCAAATGCAAAATAAGAAGCCTTCAAAGCATCCAAAAGATCAAAGAAAAATGGAAAACAATAAGAAAAAAAACATAGCAACAATATTGACGTCTCAGAAGATGATGAATACATGGACAACTTTGTCAGAAGACTGAACAATGGAATCGATGGTAGGTATATAGGTAAGATTCCTTTAATTTGTTTTAATTGTGATGGTGTTGATCATTTTTCTAACAAATGTCCTCATAAGAAAAAGAGAAATGATGAAGGTGACTCAAAAAGAAGACAAACATATAAAGGAAAAAGAACCACAAACAAAGATTTCAAGGAAAGATTATGCACCAAAGAAGACATCTCATCATCAGATGAAGATGAAGTTAGTGACCGTGAGACAAAAAGGGTTCTATTCATGGCAGTAGAAGACTCTGATAAAGAAGACTCTAAAGTATAATATGAAGAATCCAAAGAAGGAATTGAAGAGGTATAAGTTGACTACCAAGAGGAATTGATGAGTGCCATAGAAGTTATCAAAAGAGAAAAGAGAGAAAAATAAGAAGATATAAGAGGAACTAGACAAGAAAGAAGACACTCGGGAATTAGAACAAATGATCATAAATTTTAAGGTTCAAATTGAATAAGATAAAATAATTGAAGAATCACTCAAAGAAAAACTAGAAGAAAGAGACCCTCGGATGGGGTTCCACGTCGCAAACTAGAGCCACGCGGGACAACGCCGCGACGCAGTATTAATGCATCCACCAACGACGATCCACTCGATCATTAACCGAGTATGAATCTGCGCAGCCAAATCCAGGAGATGAGCCCCTTCACGCAAGTGAATGGTATAGGGCACTAGCACACTGAGCAACAAGTCTTAATGGCTATGGTGGTCACGGTTTCCCTCCTCCTTATCACCGGAATTGATAGAACAAAGCGACATTCACCCATCGTAGTGTCGAATGCAAAGTTCATTCCACCGGAGCAGCAGTCTGAGGTCCTGTTGAAGCTCTAGAGTAGAGAATTCCATTCGCAAGGAACCCTGGTCATCTCTAGGGTCTCCACCATGCCCAGAGAAAGATGTAAACCGCATAGGGGTGCTGTTTGGTACATAGCCGAATTTCGACGCCAGAGACAGAAGAATTTTGAGCAGGCATTGGCTATGGCATCCATATGAAGAAGTAAGAAACCACAAACACCTCCAATGGCGTACGTGGAAGAGAATACCTTGGAGGATGCCATGTAGAGATATCCCAATCTCCCTCTGTTCATAGTCCCGAACAATTGGAATCCACCCACAAATTTCGGCTCAGACAATAAGCCTCCGCCTGCGGGCAATCCACTTGGTCCCAAAGCCAATAGCCTAGAGGATCATTTCACCACTTGTTATGTAGAAGAAGAGACCCCATCCCGCACCCAGGGAAACAGAGACTCACCACCTGGTGCACCTATGGAGGCAGCGACCCAAATTTCCAACCGACTGGCACATGCAAGTGAGGGAGCAATAGGGCCCATTCCCCCAGCCTCCGTCGACAGCCACTGGTAGGACCAACAACTCTTCACCGAATCAGGGTACCTCGCTCTCATCTTCGATCTGAGGAGTCTGTTGGATGACTAGGTCTTTCACCTCGCCCGAATTGATCAATGGCTCGACATGTTGTTCGCGACTCACTCCAAAACTGTTCCAAAATGGCAATGCCCAATGTGCGCATAGGCCTATGTGCTTCCAACAAGTTGCTGAAAGCACGGGGATGAGGAAAAGCACACAGGCTAAAAGGTTCAATGATGTTCTTGGTTAGAAATTTTATTTTTCTGTTTCTGAACCAGGCTTTGGCCCAGTTAGATCCTAGTTATTTTGTAACTAGTTTATGGCACATAGTTTAAACTTGATGGGTGGAGGTCCTGGTTTCCTTCGGGCAGGACAAAACTATGTTAATTTTGTTTACTGTGAAACACATGGCACAGGATGCTCACCTGTCTCGGTTTCCTGTTTAGGTGGGACAACTGGCATCACAAATAGTCATTGTAACTTTATACTGATAATATAATAGGTCCTATCCTTTTTTACTTAAAAAAAAAAAACTAGAAGAAAGAGACAGGATCATTGAAAATTTGGAAGCAGAGATTGTCACATTGAGAAAGGATCTTCAAAAGAAAAATATGCAGAACAGTTCAAAAGTTTTGAATGACATTATCATCAGTCAGAGGCCTAATCATGACAAGTATGAACTTGGATACAATCATACATAAAATGGATCAAGCTCCAAAACAATAGAACAATAAATATATCCAAAAATCTATGCAGAAACAATCAAAGGGGATAGGAAGGTCTATAAATAAAATTAAAGGGACACTCCTCCACCAAGAAGATTCAATTTTCAAAATCAATGACCAATAGAAACATATAGGTCTCGGGAAGAAGAAGGATTCATAAGAACACCTCCTTTTAGAATATCTTCAAGTCCCATGTATCAAACTATCTTTTTTGGTTTATGTTATGCATGTAATAATTTTGGACATAAAGTTGTGAATTGTAGAGCTAATAACAAGAACATAAACAAATTTGAAATTCATACACAAAAGGGTTATCCAAGAAGGCCTAGTGAAACACAGAGAAGAAGCTACAACAAGCTTGAATCATTGAGCATTGAAGTGGAATTCTACAAGTGTAACAACTTTGGAGACATGGCCAAAGATTTCAAAATGACAATCCCTCCTAGAGAACCACAACAGAACAACAACATTCACAAATAGGGACCTCATAAAAGGTCATGGATAAGAAAGCAGAATCAATACAACAATGAAGAATGCACACTCTCTCTCCAAGATAAACAGAAGAATCATGGTTGGTATATTGACAGTGGCTATTCAAAACACATGACAGGTGAATAAGACAAGTTTCTTACATTAATAAAGGAAAGAGATGGATCAGTCTCCTTCGGAAATGATGATTAAGCTAAAATCATTAGAAAAGGCACCGTCAGAATTGGGAACAAGAATACAAAGACAGAAAATGTTCTACTAGTAGAAGATACGAAACAAAATCTTCTAAGTGTGAGTCAAATGTGCGACCAAGGTCATAAAGTTACTTTCGATTCACAAAAGTGCGAGATAAGAAAAGAAGGTTCAGGAAAATTGATTGTTACATCTGCGAGAACTTCAAGAAACATATATGTGTTAAGTGAAATTGGAAATGAGAAGTGTTGCCTAGGAAAGGAAGATGAAATTTGGTGATGGAATTGAATAATGGGTCATATACATTTTGATAACCTTCTCAAAGTCAGCGAAAGAGAAGCAGTCAGATAAATTCCCCAGATCATGAAACCAAACAACACTTTATGTAAGCATTGTCAACAAGGAAATAAAACAAAGACCAAATTCAAATCAAATGAATATTCAACGAAAATACCACTGGAAGTTGTGCATACTGATCTAGTTGGAAAAAATACAAAAAAGGGTTTAAAAGGTGAGAAACACTTTATGTTATTAGTTGATAATTATACAAGAATGACTGTAGTTTTATTTCTCAAGAATATGTCAGAATCTTTTGAAAACTTGAAGATCTACAAGGAAATAGTTGAAAAAGAAATGGATTCAAAAATCAAATGCTTGAGATATGGTAATGGAGGAAAGGTCACTTAGAAGGAATTTATGGACTACTGTAGCAGTTATGGAATAAACATGAAATTCTTCGTTGCTAGGACACCTCAACATAATGGAGTTGTTGAAAGAAAGAACGGCAAAATACAGGAAATGGCTCGAACAATGCTAATGGATTCCAAATTGAAAGATATTTTTTGGACACAAGTAGTGCATACAACAGTTCACATTCAAAACAAAGTAATGCTAAGAAACAACACTGACAAAAATCCCTACGTGCTATGGAAAGGAAGACCAACAAATGTGAAGCACTTCAGAGTTTTTGGAAGAAAATGCTACATCAAAAGAGAAAATGGAAAAATGGGAAAGTTTGATTCCCATGTGGAAAAAGGATTACTTGATGGTTAATCAAGTACAAGAAAAGAATACAAGTGTTACAACATGAGATTGAACAAATTTTTGGAAAGCATCAATGTAACAATTGATGAAACGAGTAGACAAGAATTTAAGGAAGAAGAAAATGAATCAATGGAGCATCTTTACGAAGAAGAAACAAAAGATGAAAAAGAAGGGGAAAACAAAGAGGATCTAACATAAGAAGAAGAGAAAGTTTGGCAAGTGACTCCAAAGACACCTAGCAGACGAGTACAAAAGAATCATCCTTCAGATCAAATTATCGAAAACAAAGATGTAGGAGTTGAGACTATAAGAAGAATGCGTTCACCAGAATAAACATAGCTAGTACTCACAACTACAATTGAACCAACCTATTTTGAAGAGGCCAGCAAGGATGAACTTTGGAATAAGTCCATGGATGAAGAATTCGATCAAATAGAGAAAATTGACACTTGGGAATTGGTTCCAAGACCAAAGGATAAGAATGTGATCGTCACAAAGTGGGTTTACAAAAATAAATTGAATGAAGATTGACAAGTTACAAGGAACAAAGCTAGATTTGTATGTAAAGGATATGGACAGGTTGAAGGAATCAAATTTGAAGAGACATTTGCCCCAGTTTCCAGAATGGAATCAATTTGATTTCTTTTATCTTATGCATGCTCCAAAAATATTAAAGTGTATCAGATGGATGTAAAATTATCTTTTCTGAATGGGGAACTTGAGGAAGAAGTATACATTGAAAAACTAGAAGGATTTTAGTTGTCAAAGAACGCATATTATGTGTGTAAATTAAATAAGTCCGTGTATGGTCTAAAACAGGCTCCTAGAGCATGGTACTCTAGACTTGATAAATATCTACAACAAGAAGGGTTCAGAAAAGGAAGTGCAGACAACAACCTCTACATTAAGGTAAGTCAAGATAATATTTTATTAATTGAAGTTTATGTTGATGATACTGTTTTTGGTAGTGATGATGATAGGTTAAGCCAAAAATTTCAAAGGATATGCAGAATGAATTTGAAATTTCATTAATTGGAGACATATAATTCTTTCTAGTACTTTAGATACATCAAATGAACCAAGGAATTTTTATTTCTCAAACCAAATATATCAGAAAAATGTTAAAGAGGTTCATAATGGAGGATTGCAAACTAGTTGCAAGTTAAGAAAAGATGATGATTCAAAGTCTATAGATGAAAAGCAATACAGTTCAATGATTAGTAGCCTACTATATGTGATAGCATCCAGACCAGATGTAATACAGGAAGTTGAACATGTGGCATGATTTCAAGGAGAACTAAAGGAATCACATGTATTAGTAGTGAATAGGATTTTCAGATATCTCAAAGGAACAAAATATTTTGGATTATGGTATCAAAAAGGAAAAGATCTATCACTTATTTCCTACACAGATATAGATTGGTTAGGTTGTATTGATGACCGACGAAGCACTAGTGGAGTAACGTTCTACTTGGGTGAGTGTTTAGTATCATAGCTAAGAAAGAAACAATCATCAATATCTTTATCTACATCCGAGACATAGTATATTGCAATAACAAGATGTTGTACATAGTTTCTTTGGATGAAAAAAACTCTAACATATATACATGTTCAATATGATGAGCCCATTCCAATATATTGTGATAATACAAGTGCCATCAATATCTCAAAGAACTCGGTGATGCACTCCAAGACGAAGCACATTCCAATAAAGTATAAATTTCTACGAGAACAGGTTGCAGAAATGAACATCAGAGTTGAGTATGTTGGTACAAAAGTACAAGTGGTAGACATCTTTACAAAACCACTTGCACAGGAAGCCTTTGAGTATATTCACCAGAGGCTCAGAGTTATTTCTACTCCAAAATGATTTTTTT
Source organism: Picea glauca (assembly GCA_000966675.3). Lineage (NCBI taxonomy): Eukaryota > Viridiplantae > Streptophyta > Pinopsida > Pinales > Pinaceae > Picea > Picea glauca. The sequence continues at coordinate 390,909 of JZKD02S1695554.1, read as the reverse complement.
TGAATGATTATCTTATATGTCTTATATGTACATGAGGAAGCACCATAAAGGGGACAGTTCAGTTAGGGGGAGAAGCCCCGGATGGAAAGATACATTTTCCATTGATGACAAAGGGGGGGACATTTATTAGATGCAGAGGATAGAGGCATGATTCTAGGGGGATAAACGATCACAAATATGTACAGGACAAAGGCATGATTCTAGGGGAAGAAATGGTCACAGATATGTAGATGATAGAGGCATAGTTCTAGGGGGAGAATGTGTGATATGATTTCAGTATTTCATCAAAGTGTTGCCATCAATGCCAAAGGGGGATATTGTTGATTAAGATTGTTTGTCATTGATGTCAACCTTTGAATAAATTCTGGTAGCACAAAGCTTTGGGTAATGGACCCAAGTTTGTTTGATGTAAATATGACTCATTATTGTCTTGTCATAGTTGATAATAAGTACAAATGGATGAACTCCAAAGTGGTCTCCTTATGGTGAAATCCCTCACGGGAAGACACTTTGCATATGGAGTTATCCAAGAAGTATGGTTAGAGAACCCATGATTAACTATGGAATACTGAGATGAAGGTTGGTGAATTTTTCAGTGAAACTATCCTAGATGGATATTTCTTGTCATGCCATTTCCGGTGGTATGTGGAATGTCACATAACTTCTCATGGTTAGAGATTTATGGCCATGTGAATTTGGAGGACCCTCATGAGTCATATAGAATCCCCTAAAAGTCAAAGTGTTTGCAAAAAAAATTATTTAAATAATAAAGTAAATGGAGAACTCCCTAAAATAAGGAAAGTGTAATGTTACATGAAAGTATAACTGAGAGGCAAATCTCTCTCATTTAATCACATTTGAGCACATTGAATATATTTTGTTGTGTGAGGCTTATTGCAAGTACTCATTGATACATCTGAAGTTGTGAAAGACTAAGGTAGTACGAAGAGTTGACGAAGAAATTCTCGAAATTACAATGAATACAAAAAAACCCTATTTTTTGAGGCGTACATGGGCTGGCAGTGTATAGGGTGCATACAGACTGAGGTGTACGTGGGATGGTAGTGTATAGGGTGCGTACATGTTGGTAAAGCCATGAAACTTGAGAAGATGAAGATGCAGAGGTTCTAAATTCTAAGATCAAGCTCCCTGGAAGGTCTAAAGTGCTCAAATACATCAAATCTATCTATTGATTCAAAGGGTATGTCATATTTCTATGAATAGTTGAATTTTGATGTATACATGAGAAATGTTTATAGATATTTGAGGATTCTCCCTAGAGAGACTAGTGGCTACATGGGATCTTCTGCAGATCTACATAAATAAAGTGTTGGTATATTTATCATTGATACTTCTTGTTGAGGCACATATTGTATTTCTTGGCATATGGCTAAGGGTTTTGTGGTACATGATTGAGAGCTTGTATTTGTGAAGTGGTTGATGTATTGAGAGGTTGACTATCAGAAAGGGTTTGATGACTAGATCGTGTGAGGGTTATTATACTTGTTCATGATTACACACATCTATATGGAACATGACTAGAGATATATATATATGTTTTCGGTAAAGGCTATGTATGAGGATGCATGCACAATGTATAGTTATAGTCTATATGTAGTGACAAGTTACGGATCTATGTGAAAGAAGTTACATAGGGTCAAAAGTTATCAGAAGAAAGAAAACCCTAGTTTTCAAAAAGGAATACATAGGTTGCATAACAATTTGGTCACATACATACGTGGGCTACATAACAGATAGGGTGTGTACATACACGTGTTGCAAAACTACAGGTCGCATACCTATTGTATTTTGTTTATACATGTTCAGTTCAGGTATGTATTGATTACATGGAAATTGTACAAGTTGGATGCAAGTTAGTGGTACATATTGATACAATTGTACACTGGTATATCTCACAGTGATAATGTGATAGTGGTTCCATCATTATACTTCTACTTCAAGGAGGTTGGATGGGGAAAGTACAGGTGGTTGTAGCGACCGTCCTCTTGTAGCTGGAGAACATAGGGGGTTGTAGCCTCCTTCTGGTTGTAGCTAGAGAATTGGGGAGTTGGAGCTTCCCTCAGGTTGTAGCCTGAGAAACTAGGGGGTTGGAGCCTCCTT
>JZKD02S1695554.1:358414-381972 GCA_000966675.3 Picea glauca | reverse complement strand
AATCTATGTGAAAGAAGTTACATAGGGTCAGAAGTTCTCAGAAGAAAGAAAACCTTAGTTTTCAAAAAGGCATATGCATGTTGCATAACAGTTTGGTCGCGTACATACACGGGCTTCATAACATATAGGGCGCTTACATATGCGTGGTGCAACACTACAGGTCATGTACTTGTTGTATTTTGTTGATACATATTCAATAAAGGTACATATTGATTACAAATAAGTTGTAGATGTTGGATGCAAGTTAGTGGTATAGATTGATACAGTTGTACAATGGTATATCTCACAGTGATAGTGTGACAATGGTTCCATCATTATACTTCTACTTTAGGATGGTTAGATGTGGCAAGAACAGGTGGTTGTAGTTGAAGAACATAGGGGGTTGTATCCAGAGAATTAGGGAGTTGGAGCTTCCCTCAAGTTGTATCCTGAGAAACTAGGGGGTTGGAGCCTCCTTCCAGCTCCAACTGGAAAACAAAGGAAGTTAGTGCTTCCAATGAATGTAATTCTTTAAGACATATAAGAAAAAGAATTCCATGGTTTTCTCCCGCTTTGGGTTTCGACGTAAAATGTTGGTGTATTGTGTATGTGTATGATTGTTCATTTGTTCATTTCTTATTCACTCTGCATTTATTGGATGATAATGCTACATTGATATAACACTTGGATTATATGGTTAAAAAGGATTAATTTTCTCTATTACTAATTCACCCCCCCTCTCAGTAATCTAACAGAATCTACTAAAGGGTTATTATTATGTTCAAAACTTTTCAACAATGAGAAGATCACCTTTATACTCCTTCAGTCCCACCTTTATACTCCTTAAGTCCCTATCTAAATCATATAGGACAAAACCAATTTAGGTGGATTTTCTTGATGCCCTTGAGGAATACTAATATGTTGTAACTATGATGATCAACACATGAGATGAACAACTTTGCATAAGGAGAAAGGTCGGGCACTATCAATGTACACCAATACCTTACATACCCTGCATTCAAAGTTAGCTATCAAGGAATCTAGGTGACACTTGTTTCTAAAATACCACAATGATCTACATAGGTACATCCAAATAGAAATGTGATTTAATCCAATTAAATTTTGAGAAAACTACAATAGAGGAATGAAAAAAAATTGATTGACATTTCAAGTCACCTCCATGACTCATCATCAAAGCTTGTGTTTATGGAAAATATCGATGATGCTATAAGTATAAATTAATTATGAATTGATGCGATATAATGGATTATGAATTACAAGTTGGAAATAAGCTAATAGGTTACCCAGAATTTGATTTCATAAAGAGATAATGTGATGTCATTTTACAAAATAATTTAAAAAGAAGGTAAATTTTGTAATTAAAAAATTAAATTTAAATCAATTTTAAATAAAATTAAATTTAATGATTAAATGCATGATAAAGAATATGCTTTAAATTATAATATAGTAATGAATAATTTAAAAAGAAGGCAAATTTTGTAATTAAAATTAAAATTTAAATCAATTTTAAATAAAATTAACTTTAATGATTAAATTCATGATGATAAAGAATATGATTAAATTATAACATAGTAATGAATGATTTTTTTTTAATTTAGACCCGAGAGAAAACAACTAAAAAAATTGTGTGCCATAAAACAAGTAAAACTTACACCATTCAAAATATTTTAGACATGCATTTTGAAAGCTTAGATATAAAGCTTTGCCTCTCTTTTTTAAGAAAGATTTATATTAGTTACCTATCACAAAAATCTGTTACATACTGCCAAATGTTTGTTGGATCCATAATCACCATATTTGGAAACTGACTTTGCGCCAGTTGAATGTTGAAAATAGTGTGCCTCATGTGGCTAAAAAAAAATTAACCATAGTCTGGCACATATAATAGCATTTATACCAAAGAGATATTCCATATACCAAACTTCTAAAACAAAGACTAGTAAACCAAAATGCTAAATCTGGCTAAATGGTGTGTTGAGCGCTCAACACACCCTAAAAGTTTTTTATGAAATTATGTCACTTTTGGGTACCAATTGTTTCTTTTGTTTTACTGTTTGAATTGAGTTTAATATGGGGGGATGATTTTTTTTGTTTTCATGACTCTTATCGATCGAAGCGGATTTGTTTGAACCTGTTAAATGAAACCTGGTGTCTAAAAAGAACTTAGAATTCTAACTAAATATATTCAACTAACAATATGATAAGCATGTTGGTTTTCGTCATTGTAAAAATCCAAGAGGAAAAAGTGGCCACACAGTAATAATAATCCTCAATGCACCATCAGCGTCGGTAAAAGGATGAACACGTTTATGTTAGTAACTCGCCACGTAGTTTCAAGAGATAGTCGATCATCATCGGTGTCAGAAAAATACGAGAGTACTAAATGTTGACATGATCCATGATAAAACCATGATCGTTGATGATGAATGCGTTGGTTCGGGGTCAGAAAAATATCGAATATTTAAATCAATGAAAGTTTCTGCATTGACGCATCTCTGATCGCCAATCCCTGATGCACCTTCGACATCGGGAAATTTTCGAGAGAGTTAATCCAGGATCAATTGGGTAATATTATCGTCGATCACCAATCCTTGATAATTTTCGATGTCGGTAGGGTAGGATCGGTGTTTAGAATGATTAGCTTAAGAAAATTCTCGATTCAGAATAACATGGGTAAATGAAGACGTCCGTCTCAAGTGCCACATGTATTTGTCGCATAGGGGTGCCATACGGTCTAGTTTCATCCTTAATCATCTTAAGGTTCCTTATGTTTTAGTCACACCCCTGAGTCAGCCTTACCACGTCACCTATGTACAAAACGATATTTCGGCGTTGAATATTTTGCAAGGAGATATCAACAAAAATTTTTTAAAGAGAAACCCCAACCCTCGACCCATGAACTAGATTAATGAAACAATCAGGCATTTTCAACACGAGATATGATCAGATTCTATCATTTAATAGGCTAGTTAATGATTCACCCCACATACATAGCTACCCTATGAACTGATTGAACAATAGGAATTTGAAATCACTGATAGGCCACATTATATCCCGTGCCCACGCCATCGACCTACGATCGAATTTAATTTTAAACATAATGAAGATCTGGTGGCAGATTTTGTAGAACTGCACTCATATCTTGAATTGAATAGTTGATGCGACAAGGTAAGTTCATCTTTGTTTAAATCACTAAAATGACTTCCAACACTTCCATTTTTTGCACAAGTTTCCATTTCCAAAGCATCTGAAGAATCAAAGTGAGCATCTCAAGACTGTGTTGATTCTCAGATTATCAAAACTAGGTTAACCAAGCAACAAAGGTATGTGTTAAATTTTGTCAATTCGACGGTTGTAATTTTTCATATATATGGATTTGATGTTTTATAAAATCTCTAACTTTGTTTTAGCTGTAGGGAAAATGCCTCCAAGGAAGCCTACAAACAAACGCTCTCTGAGAGCACCCAAGCTAAAAGAGGTAGACATTGGTGAGGGTTGTTCACCTAGTACTGTGAGGCAGCTGGAATACACTGCCAGGGTGGAGCTGGTCATTATAACCTCGACAAAGAAAACATTCATTCATCCTTTGGTCTTCGATGATACAGAAGTGACCATTGGATCCAAAATAATTCTCCCATAGTGGAGAGACCTATTCAACAAAATCAACCAGGAGGATTACTTGAAATATATCCCACACAACGACCCATATGTGAGGGCGCTTGATGATCAAGTTTTCCCAAACATTTGGCGGTTTTGTTTGCACATGGTAGCTTGCCAAACTCAATTTTTCCCATGCATTGAGGTTTTGAGTTGTTTGATTGATCACACACATGCTCAGAAGTGCCTCATCAACGATGAGAATGGTAGGTGTGTTGTAGTTTTTCTCCTAACAGAAGTTCAGAAGTACTACAAGCTTAGGGACCCATAAGAGCAGATGAACACATAATTCATGGTGAAGTTCTATGAATTCCACGACACCAGATGGTTGATGGCCTCATGGTGGAAGGAGGACAATATGTTTACCAACCGGAGAAATGGATGATATGGGACAATGAACCTAAGAAATCCATACATCCACTTGATGGCTCTAATTTGCAGACTGTATGGAGAAAAGGACTGCTCTAAGTTCTCTGAAGCATGGATTCCCCTAGTGTACACTATAGATAAGTAGGGGAGTAGTTTTAACTGGGGAGTAGAAATATCCAAGAAACTAAGAACCTGTGTAGTATAGGCCTAAATTCTACAATAAGGAGAAGCTATTGTGTTTCATATGGCCTCATACTTACTCGATGTTATTTGTGCAAGAAATGTCTTCCCCAGCATGAATTTAAGCTGGAACGTTGCGGAGCTTCCTGTTCATGATTACTTCAACATACTATGGGAGAATAGGTACAAAAAATCCTATGTTGTTATTGCTATTAATTCATCACCCAATTTTATTTGATTTTATTTTAAAAGGAATGCCCAAGGTTGTCCACAACAGCCAAGAAAATGATATCGAAGGTAGGCCACTGGAATCTAGATGAACACACAACCTATATCAGGGTATTCAGTGCCACTAGAGCATCACATATACTCTCTTCTCACATCCCATATCTTCTCATTATGGGAGAAATATTCTATCAGACTATCCTGCAAGGCTATAACACTACACTAGTCAAGGACAAGAAGCAGGCTTTGATACCCTACAACTTCCATGTGGGGTTTTATCTAGTGAAGGAAATTGCTCAAGCCAGACAAGAAGGGATGAGTTAGCTTGAATTCAGGTTCCTGACCAGTCGGTTTTGCAAGCACGATCCTAAGGGCCTATTCCTCCAACATGCTTCCCAATTTTTGTCATGTTGGCCATATGCACATGACAAGTTTGAGGATTAGATATTTACAGAATGTGCTTAGAACTAAGGGGAGGTAGTACAGAGGAAATCCAAAATGAGCATGAACAAATTCAAGGCTATGAGCATGGATGAACAGGTGGAGACAATAGAGAAGTCGGCTCAAGAGGCTCTCAGAGTTAGGGAAGAAATTAGACAAGCAGAGACCACAAAGACACAAAGGAGATGCTTGCCCTTACTAGAAGGAGCGCAAAGAATAATTAATAAGTTACAGAATGATCCAAATCTCATAGATATGACAAGGATCCCTATGGAAAATCCAATCATAGAAAGAGGAGAGCCAAGTGACTTGGAGCCAATACAACTTGAGGAAATAACTGGTCCAAAAAACCCTAGATTTCCATCACCACGGATCAGATCACCAGGGACTATTCCAACCTAGCCTGAGGTATCTAGGACACCAGGTGGTACAAGTGTACCAAACCCCATTTTTGAATTAATAACCATCTATGATGATGAGGAGAGTTTGGAGGTTTCCCTGATAAATCCAGTACCTGTTACAGAGGAAAAGGAACCTGAGAAAGCATCTACCCCAAGTCCCAATGTTCCAATTCAAAACCTTCTGTAAAGTGAGCATCAGGTCAAAAGTGTCTTAGACACTGAGTTGCTCGACCTGTTGAGGACCCCAATAGATAGCTCGAGGGATGATATAGGATCTGGTGGTTAGAGAGAGGAAGTTCAAAAACAATAAATCAACACCTCAATAGTCAATTACCATGTAAGTATCAAACCTACCCCTGGTTCTTCAATTTTGGTCGATACCTCACCATTCAATGAACAAAAAATGGAGGTCGAGCCATCAAAACATATGAAAGAAGTTCAGGAACCAATCCTATAATAGATACACATAGTAGGGAACTTGGGAAATAATCTAACCTAGGGAGAACAACGAATCTCTAAGCTTGCCGATGAGGTCATCAACATACAAGCGATCACCAATGACAAGAAGAGGAAGTCGATCATGAAGAGGACCAATAAGAAGAGAAGGCTTATGCTAGATAGCTCGATTCTCATCACTCTGGAGGAGAATCTACTCAACATAGAACATGCCAAGACATATGAGCTTATCGGCGCGGGGATGGCTATCATGGATGCGACATTGGATAAAACAAGGAGAGATGAAAAGGATATGGTTGTCGCGTTAATGGAGTTGGAGAATCTGCGCCATTTGGTGAAATAATATCGAGACTCAACACACGCCACAGTGTCCCTAAGGAGAGATTTCTAGGACGCTTATGAAAAATTAATAAGCGAACAACACCTTTTAACTGCAGGAATAGATGATTTCCAAGGAGATACCCTTATGGTGCTAGCAACCTACAAGGACGTGGAAAGGTGGCATGAAAAATATTACCAAGAGGTAGAAAGGATTGATTACATCAATGCAATACAAAAGTATTGAAGAGAACGATATTCATGTGCTAAGGAATAGCAACATCGATTGGATAAGGAAAGTAGTCGAATACTGGGTAACAATTTCCTAGGAACATCAGCGGGAGTTTCAGAAGAAGTGGGCCAAGTGAGAAAAGGGCTGGGAAAATATTGATCGAGAGATGAAAGACATCGAGCTCCCAGAATTCGTCTCACCCAAATACTTTGTCAACCTGCATGACATAGTCAAGCGACATGCAAAACAAGACTTGACATGGACAACATAGATCGCACAGGTGGCGAGCATGGCACAAAGTCAAGTACAACAATTCATGTAGCATCCAATCAAGGCTCGTGCAGTTCTGCAGTGGTTGAGTATTAAAATAATCAAATACATAGAATGGGTAGTAGAAGTAAAGAAATTATTTCATCCCTATGGACCAATACATGTTCGCGTATGCAAACACATGCAAGGATCTCTTCATCAAGTGGTCAGAGTATGAGAAGAATCATCCACTCCCTGTAAAAACATGAGATGATTCTCAGAGAACAAAGAGATCAAGCACCACGTGGTGATATTTTGTTTTACTTAACTTTCACTTGTAGTAGCTATTTTTAGTTAGTGATTCATTATAAATAATGGGATTGAACTTTTAGTAGGGGTCGATGGTTTTGGGTAAAGACCCTCATTTTTGGAATTGTAAAGAACTATTTCTGAACTACCTTAATTGAAAAGTCATGTCTAGGACTAGAGACAATATTGTTTTTCATTAAAGGCCTTGTTGGCATAGGGGAAACCCAAGGTTCAATGCTACAACAATGCACCAACAAAACCCTAACTACTAGGCCTTTCAGAAACACCTGCAAAGAAGATGAAGTCTCACTCAAGGTAGAGGCATGGGTGGTTGCAACACTTAGGTGTCTCCAACCTTAGCTGGGACACAGATTTGTGATTATAACACTTAATAGATCACTTATCACTTTTATTTCATCATTATCTAAACAATATATACTCCGTAGAGAAAACAAAGCATCGCAACATTCACCATGATCTAATGTATATAATCACTTAGCAAAGGAATTAGATTAGATCTAGCAGATTCAAGCACTTAAGAAAGTTCACAGATGTTAGATCTAGCATCCAAATTCATCAAAAGAACAAAGCATAAATAGATATATCTATCTATATGAAATCACTTAGCACATAACACATAAACACATCAAAAGATCACACTGAGTAGAGTAAAACAATTTTTACGTGCTTCACCCCCACCCTGGGGCTACATCCACCAACTCTTCTTGTTTATTATATTTAATCGGTCATCTACATGCACATATCCAAAAACCCTTACTTCACATAAGACAGGAGATATGCGCATCTCTCTAGATCCTCCTTCCTTTCATTACAGCACAAATCCCTCCACAGTCTCTTACAATGACTTGCACTTAGCTTTGCAAGTCTCACATAGTATGCACAAATATTTACACTTCTTGATCACACAGATCCAAATATTAGCACTTATGCAACTTGAACAACACTTGCACACTACTTGACTACTTGTTACATTTCCTAACCTTCTATTTATACATACAAAATAGGTCTAAACATGGGTAAAACCATGGGCCGACATCCCATTCTCGTTGCATATTCCCAAATCCCAAAAAGAACCCAAAAAGGGGTCGAGATCCTGCGATTTCTGCTTCGTCTTGTGCTCCATCTTCGATAGGCTGGTGAAGTCCCAAAATAGGTCAGCCTGACCAAGGATCTCCCAAAACTTGGTCAAGGGCCAACATGTGTTATATGATTGGATTTAGGAGGAATTACTTCCAAATTTATTTCAATAATTGATGTAGTGACGAGTAAGATTTTTTGAATCTATTGATAAGTTATCTATCTTAATATTGTTTTTGTAGCTCTTGTTCTTAATGATGTAAAGAAAATCATTGTGTTAATGTGTGATTAATGTTAGAGATAAGGAAACTATTTTTCTTTCCATCATCTTATTACATGTGTATTTTATTTACGATAATTGTATCTCACTCAATAATTGAAATACCGACAAGTTAATGTATTAGTACTATGCTTGTAACAGGTGTGAATATATTTGTCTACATGCTTGAGCATGAGGGTTATCCCAAGCTCAACCTTATTCAGTAGTTAAGGCTCCCTTCCACAATTGGTTTATACCAGCGTACATAATTTTATCAGACTCGTCTGGTAAAATAAAAGACAAAAAGAGAACGTTTAAAAAAAAGAAGGAAATTTCATAGGAAGATATCATGTCAATCAACACGTAAAGCCCATCGATTAATTGGCTAGATATAAATTTCTAGAGAACCATTCCACCATCAAACGTTGCAGAGTCTAATTGAGCCTTTCGCTTTTTTGAGTTAAAGGGATATAAGAGCCCTCAATAGAATTGGCACTAGAAGGAGGGTGTTAGCACTCTGTAAATTTTGTCCGGCTGAATAGATAGACAACGGAGGTAACTGTTTCAACCATCTTTAGAGATGTGGCACTAGCCTTCTAAACTCAGAGAGGGCTCTCTCGAGTCACTTGATACATCTATGGAAATCGGTGGCTAGAATTGGTTTGTTTTGGGGTTTTAATAAAGTTATTGAAGAGCTGAAGATGACCTTTGGGCTATCGGGTCAAGAATGTAGGATGCATTTCCAAATCGTGAAAAAAATCAAGAGGAAAAGGCTAAATGAGGAAGTGACTTCTGAGTTTATGCTTGAAAATTTTAGATGGTATCAGAAGAAAATAAACACACAACTATTATCAGAGAATTATAGTAATGAATTCTGAAATGGTTTAGAAGATATGAACATAGTCTAAATCCCCAAGCCGAGAGCATTGAATAATAAATTTTGGAATTTTATTTTCTCAATTTAGACAGAAGAAATCAAAATGAAAATACAAAATAACACGAATCACAGACTATGAGAGAAAATGAGACTCATAACACCACCAATTAGAATATTTTCATAAAAAATCCCAAAATCTACCTCTACACCCATGTATTCATTCCAATCCCAGAGATTTAAAAAGTTTTTCTACACAGAGGGCAGGCTCCTCTTTTCTCCATGCTTCTATACTCATGAGGCCAAGCATATATAGAGGAATTTCATATGGAATTTAAAACATTTCGACTTCCTTGTAATTCTAAAAATAGATACAAGTTACAAAAAGGAAGAACAAGTGTATTATTTAAAGGGACCATTAGTAATCGGTCTGTCATATTAGGACTCCATTCTCTTAAGCCGAAATCTTTCCAAAACTATCTGAAATACACCAAAATTTTACCTGAGGATTCACCTCGGCTTGGCGATTTCCTCCTCCAGGGTAATCCACCAATCAAAAATTTCCATGACGCTCTCTATCATCTCGGTTTTGGCCTCTGATTTCCTCTTTTTTCTCCTCTTCTTCTTTGCATTTGGATAGCAGGTGTAGTCTGCGTGTTCATTTATGACAAGATCCCTCATAACAGGGTTTAATTTTACTCCCGAATCTGTCTCAGTTTCAGGTTCGATATGAAATTTAGTCGCCAGCATCTGCAAGACCCATCTTTCATTCTTACTTATTGACCTTCCTAGTACCTTAGCTGAGAACCCATTCATGCCAGACACTATTTGATGGGTATTATCCATGTCTTCCAGACTTCACAGATACCTTGATTTGGCCACCCTTTGAGTTTATAGAATTCAGGAGCACAGGCCGAGCTTGTTTTTCTTACGCATAAGATGACAATTTCCCAGAATAAGATAAAATTATTCATATATGAGATTTGATGGTTTGTGTACTTTGCTCATGAATTACTATCACAGTACCTTGGTGTGCCATTCTTTATCAATCCACTTCGAATGATGAGCCTCGAGTTAGTTATGCGGTGACATCCTTTTGGTATGTCATCCGGGAAAGTACATGGACCGGTGATGTGAGGTGATCTGACCAACCGCCATCCTCCCCGTGAGCTATCAACATGATGTTTTGAACCACGTGACATTGGGGCCATAGGAAAATTGGTTTCTAGCAATCCACCGTCTCCCCTGATGTGTGTGTAAGAGCACCAAGCATTCCCCATCGAAACCAAAGTAGTTTTCCCCGGTCTGCCTTCGCGATGTTAACTTCCATGCTATTTGTTTGTACGATGTAGGCTTCGACCGTAGATCTAAGATTATTCAAGATCAACGGCCTACTGAGCTACTCCCTTCCCACTTCTCCTACATTCATTCATATGCCGTGGAATATAGCCGAGCACCCTGAACTATCGGGCCTCTACTGTGGTATAGCATCTTGCTAAAATTCAGAAGTTTTTAGACCGCGATAAATTTTTTTATGGTGATAACAGAGGGCATGATGAATGAATGGATAACAATTTTGTTGATATAATATATCGCATAGCCTACATATTCAAAACAACCCACATGCATGGCTATTCAGTCTCAAGACAACCCACATAGAGAGAGTACTCTCGAAACGAGTAACTCACCCCCGCACGAGGAAGAAAACCTATTCCTTGAAATACGTTATGCTATTCCTCACGAGGATTTGAACCAATTTAGAAGAATCACAATAGATTACACTTGAAAAATTGGTTTGTTTCCCTTAGCCCTGTTTCTTCCTCGTAGAAAAAAAGTAAGCAGACTAATGGTCGATACCCATGAACGAGATATTATTCACACAGTAGAAGACCTGATAGATTTTTCCCTCACTGAGATTGAAAAACCCCTCAACCTAATCCCTGAAACACCAGCTGGTAAATACTCTAAACCTGACGATTTCAAATATGACAAATAAGGGTTTAACTCAGATCACTCAGTTTTGGAATCAGACAATATGCATGACAATAACAATAATAATGAAGAGAGGGAAAATCCACCTCCAAATAACCAACCTTGGTTGGCCAGAGATTCTATGTAAATCCCAGGACAAGTACATAACCTACCTCGACATCCAGAAAAATTACTTCCCAAATTTTACCTTGAAACCTCCAGATTTCTTAGACAAATTTGCAAAACAAACCACCACAAGAGATTTGATGGTTGAACTCTTTTCCCCACCATGAGTTCAAAATATAAGGTTAAAGACTTCAATCAACATTTTACCACTATCTTGAATAAATTTTAACCTGAAGCTAAACCTACCCAAGAGTTTCAAATTGAGGTATATGCTAATTCTCTCCCTACGTTTATTTCTATGTTTGTGAAAAGGGTTTTGAAACATGCCCTAGATGAGAATTTTGAGGAAGCCAAAATGAATGACTTCCAAATGAAAGGATGCAAAGAGGGAAGGCATCACTAGTTAATAAGGAATTTCAGCCTCTGCCCAGGAGAGGATTGTTGTTGACTAGACCTCCAGAAAAAAAAGCAGAACAAGGTCTCGAAAAAGAAAGAAGAGTCATAGAAGACCTCCAACGAATGATAAAGAAACTCTCAAATTAAATTGTAGACATGAAGAGAAGTTCCAACAAAGGAAACCAAGGTCAAAGGCCTTATAAAATATTTTTCAAGAGAAACCTACCTTTCAAAGCAATTGAACCTCCCCCAACCAACCTAAACATCGATCTGGGTAAGGTAGCCTCCAACTCTTTCTATACATATCATCAAGAGAGACATTTTGAAGAGACTGTCTCCAATCGATTCATGATATGAATTTAATGGAAAATCAGTTCCTAAATGAATTGTCCCTTACAAAACAATCAAGTGGATCAACAGTAAATATCGTCGAATAAGAGGAATTTGAGCCTCTAGAAGAAACAACCATGTTGTTGTGGGATCCTCATTTGCCAATGTTGTCTGATGATGTATTTGAGGTTCACGAACCACCTGCTGAGGTTTTGGTTGTGAAAATGAAAAGTAAGGGTCCTTTGGTCTCAAATGGCCTTACCATTGTCCAAACTTCGAGAGAAAAACAAACAGTTGATCACCCGAAAGCACCTTTTGTTTCCCAAATAAATTATATAAACATCCATACACATGAGTCACCCAAGCTAGACTACAACATAGTGGAAGACTTAAAAAGATAAAGGTTAATGTGTTGGCCATGAACATGTGTAGAATTCCCCAACAAAAGACTTTCTGTTACAAGACTTAAAGTCAGTAGAAGCCCCTATAACACGGACTGACCAAGGGGAAGCCCCAGCTCCCACAGATATAAAAAATAAACCAAATGTGAACACTTTCTCTATAGATAAAAAAGGAAATAATTTTGTTCCCCTGTTCCTTTTAACATTTGAAGTCTTCAATAGAAACCTCCATAATTGTTTAGTTGACGTAGGGGCATCCTTCAGTGTCATGCCATTATCTATATGCAAGAAATTAAATGCAGTTCCACTCAAAAGTGATAGACATGTTATATGACTAGACAGAAATAAGGTAAACTTTATTGGAGAACTCAAGGATGTCATGATTAGAATGGATACACAATCGAAAATTGTTCAAGTAATTGACATCATTATAGTGGATATACCAGAAGCTTATGGACTGATACTTAGTCGATATTGGTCTGAGAAATTGAATGGATACTTTAGCATGGACTGGGCTCACCTCTAGTTTCCATTAAAAAGACATGCCAAAATGATAAGGATTGACATGGAAAGGTATCTCAAAAACATTGTCACTGATTTAGAATCCTTCAATAAACCTCATCGACGGATTTCCCTGTGCTAGAAAAATACTCCTGCGATTCTAATTTCGGTAATTTCTCCTTTCTCTCATATGATGTACCTCTCAGTCAGAAATCTGTAATGGATTTTCAATTGAATCTACTGGTAGCAGTGGAAGAAAGCCTCTTCTGTCAATAACCTCTATTGGAAACCACAAAAAGACTAGGCTGAGGGGAGGAAGTAATTAGGCATGCAAAAGTTGATGATTTATGCTCACAAGTTTGGACCTTGCACTTCAACGGGTCTAAAGTGAAATAAGAGTCAAGAATAGGATCTATCCTCATTGACCCAAAGGGGAAGTGAAATTTCTTGTCCTACAGACTAGAATTTTAATGCACTGATAATACTGTCGAGTATGAAGCTTTAGTGAAAGGACTAAAGAAATCCATAGATTTAAACGTTAAAGAACTAAAATATTTTCGGGACTCTGAAATTATCATCAGGAAAGTAAAGAATATTATACATTGCAACTCACCCCACTTAAGGAATTATCAACAGGAAGTGCATAGGTTGATAGAACATTTTGAGGCCTTTAATATTATAGTAGTTCCTAGGACAAAGAAGACTCTGGCTGATTCCATATCCACTACTGCCTCGAGGCTATCCCCTTTAGAAGACTATGAAGCCTCCAAGTTCACTGTGGAACTAATATACAAACCATCAATGCCCAAAAATATTTCTAATTGGAAGGTCTTTGAAGGATATGAACATATTATAGACTTCATAATCAATTAGGAAAATTTTAAGGACCTAGCTATTGACGCTGAAATATTCCAAGAGAAAATAGACGAAACTGATTCCCGTGAACAAAGAGGTGAAACATATCACTCTAGTAGAAAATCAAGTTTTCACATGATACAGAGAAGGGTATACAATTTGGAGAACCTTTTTGACCTGAAGGAAATATTTAAAGGGTCAAAAAACACAAAAACAACGATTTTGTGTCCCATATACGAGACTATAAATCTAAGAAGCCCGAAGAACCATAAGAATATAAATCTAGGTAAGACAGTGTCGAGAGAAGAAAGGAAAGCCTACCTTAAACTGTTTAGAGAATATCAAGATGTGTTTTCATGGTCCTACCGAGAATTTAAAACTTATGACACTCACATTATTCAACACACAATCCCGTTGAAATCTAGAATAAATCCCTTTCAACAGAAGCTCAGGAAGTACCACCCATATTTGGAACCCCTCATGTATCAAGAGCTAAAAAAATTATTAGATGCTAAGATTATCTTTCAGGTTACACATTCTGCCTGGGTAGAAAATTTGGTTCTTGTCAGGAAGAAGTCTGGGGAAATTCGCTTCTGTGTAGATTTCAAAAATATTAATAGAGCATCAGAAAAAGATAAGTACCCAATCCCACCGATGAAACAACTTTTGCAGACCATCTCTAGGGATGAAATTTTCTCCCTTATAGATGGTTTTTTAGGCTACAACCAGCTTCTAGTCTCGAAGGAAGACCGATTGAAAACTACCTTCCGAACCAAGTGGGGAACTTTTTCTTATAAACACTTGCCCTTTGGGATAATTAACACAAGAGAGACCTTCCAAAGGGCTATGGATGTAGCTTTTAGGGGATTGATTAACATATGTGTAGTAGTATACTTGGATGATGTGATGGTACATTCAAAGGACATAAAACACCACATCCAACATATAACCCATATTTTCGAAAGGTGTAGGAAATATGGAATATTGTTAAGCCCTAAGAAAACTATCTTTGTTTTCGAGGAAGGGAAATTACTAGGGAATATTATATCTCTAGCAAGAATCCGCATATATCCAGAATGAATAAAGGCAATAGCTCAGCTTGCCTTACCCCACAACAAAAAGGCTATGCAATCCTTCTTTGGGAAAATTAATTTTGTGAGGAAATTCACACCAAATTTCGCTAAAACAATCAAACCCTTACAAAAAATGATTCGCAAGGGTGTTGATTTTAAGTGGGATTACGAGAGAAAGGTTTCTTTCAATAATATCAAGACTGTCATATCTCAAGCTCTGGTGTTGTGAAGTCCTGACTTTAGTAAATATTTTTTCCTCTATACTTTCGCCTCTGACCAATCCTTAGCTGCAGTTTTAACCCAGAAAGATGAGGATAAAAATGAGGCACCAATATCATTCATGAGAACCAATATCCAAGGGGCTAAGTTTAATTACCCTGCTATAAACAAACAAGCTTATGCAATGTACAAATCAGTAAAACATTTCAAATCCTACATCCTAAAAATCACACCAAATTCATCTTGCCTCACCCCGTAGTCCGATCCCTATTCACTCAACAGGAGATGGGGGAGAGAAGAGGAAATTGGATGGAAGTTGTCCAAGAATTTGATCTAGATATAAAACCTTCCAAAATGGTTAAGGGACTAGGATTGTGTAGATTGGCTGCAGAATCTCAATACCAAATAAATGAAGATTCTTGGTGGGAGAATGAATTGGCGTTATGGTGTAGTGAAACTTTATATGTTCCCCCAGGGAAGGAGTCTTGGTATGGAAAAATAATTTGCCTCCTGCGTCATTGGACTTGCCCAAAAAACCTAAACTCTAAGGAAAGAATATCTCTCAGACTGAGATCGGAAAAATGTCGCCTCATAAATTCAGTTCTTTTGCACGTAAATTATGATGGGGTACTCTTGAGATGTCTCGAATGTGAAGATGTAGATAAGGTCCTAAAAGACATCCATGATGATCCTGTGGGTGGAAACTTTTTAGGGAATACCACTGCTTACAAAATACTAAGAGACAACTATTACTGACCTACTCTATTTAGAGACGCTCATACATATGCTAGAAACTATAAAACTTGTCATATGAGTGTGGGGAGGGAAAAGAGAGCAGTTGTCCCAATCCAACTAGTGACCACATCCAGACCATTCAAGCAATGGGAGTTAGATTTCATAGGGGATATTATCCTGAGTTACTCAAAAAAATATAGATACATATTGACTGCTATGGACTATTTTACAAAATGGGCAGAGGCCATCCCTCTGACTCACGTGAATGAAAAGGTGGTAATCCAGTTCATAGAGTAACAATTGATCACAAGGTTTGGTATGCCTTCCATTCTTGTTTTCGACAATGCCGTTTATTTTTCTTCCACCCTATTAGCAAAGTTTTCTCTAGAAAAAGGAATAATAATAAGATACTCTACAAACTACTACCCACAGGGGAATGGAGTGGTTGAATCAACCAATAAGAACCTAATGAGGATCTTGAAGAAAACAGTTGCAAACAATCAAAGGAATTGGCATAGCTCTCCTCATAATGCATTATGGGCTGATAGAGTCACACCCAAGGAATCTATAGGGAACTCCCCATACTTTCTAGTATACGAACAAGAATCCATTCTCCCAAATGGGCTATATCTTCCATCTCTTCATCTTTCTCAGGGATCTAGAGGACAACCCTCATCTATTAGTCAATATAGAATTGATACCCTCCTCATGCTAGAAGAATAAAGGGAGAAGGAAAATTCAAAGTTCTTCGCTCATCAACAGATAGTTAAACGATGGCTTGACAAGCATAAAGACAAAGAGAAGAATTTTGAAGTAGGAGACTTAGTCCTAAAATGGAACATAGCAAATGAACCTAAGGGAAAACATTCGAACTTTCAGAATCTATGGATCGGACCTTTCTAAGTAGCCGATAAACTTAGGGCAGGCAAGTATCGATTGAAAAAATCTGAGGGGGGAACCCAACGCCCTCCCAGTGAACGACCAAGCCCTAAAAGAATATTTTTGTTAAAAACAAATGTGTGTGTGCGTGTTTTTGAGGATAAATGGGTAGGTGTGAGGTAGAATGATTGTAGAGTCCTTTTATTTTTGTTTTTCTTTCTTTTGGTGTTTTCTTGTAATAAATTTGTGTTCCGCAAGACATTTGTTGACCTTAATCAATATGGTGTAACAAACTCTGTTCCTAACTCATGTTTACGTGCAACACAAGAAACGATGGGCAATTGCATTTTTCTTGAAAGAGTTATGTAGTTGATCTTTGCAAACAAACAAACTTGGCGAGTGATAACATCTCTGCCTGGTGGTCTGTTAAAACCTAAAGGAAAATATGCAAAGTTGGAAAGGAACACATGAACCTCTAGATATAGCTAGGAATAATTTCACCTTAAACATATCATCTTGGAGATAAAAGATATCCTCCTCTCCCATTCGCTCAGGGCATCTCTGCCAAAATAAATCAAATATATAAAATGAATGCAAAGTAGGAGAGGGTATGCAGATAACTACATTGGGGCTATGGATGCTCACTAGCAGTAGAGCAAGGTATGTGACATTGGAGTGACTCCGTCGGGGCTACGGACACTCGCTGGCAGCGAAGCAACAACACAGCAGTGAATGATGATAACTGAAATGGCCTAGTGCTAGTGAATTCTTTACCCAGATCTTGTCAAAGGGGGGCATGGATCACGGTCAAGAGAAATGAAAGTGGAATAAAGGTTGAAACTACATAGACGGGCCTAGATTCACGAATTTGGGAAATTGTAAACGCAAGGATAGGAGAGACTCTGATAAAAGAAAAAATAGTTAGGTTCTCAACCAACTTCTGCATCAGCTAAGCCAGGGGAAGGAACACACATTCTTCTTTTTCCTAGTAAATCACCATTTGTTGAGCGCTCAACACACCCTAAAATATTTTTATGAAATTCTATCACTTGTGGGTACCACTTGTTTCTTTTGTTTTACTATCTAAATTGAGTTCAATATGAGGGGATGGTTTTTTTTGTTTTCACGACTCTTATCGATTGAAACGTATTTGTTTGAACTTGTTAAATGAAACTTGGTGTCTAAAAAGAACTTGGCATTCTAACTAAATATCTTCAGCTAACAGTATGATAAGTGCACTCGTGTTCAGCGTCAGAAAAATACAAGCAAATAAAGTGGCCATAAATTAATATTAATTGTTGATGAACCATCGACGTCGGTAAAAGGATAAACAAGTTTTCATTAGTAACTCACAATGCAATTTCAGGAGATAGACGATCACCATCGACGTCGATAGAAAACAAGAGTACTAAATGTTGACATGATCCATGATAAAACCTCGATAGCTGATGATGGATGCATTGGTTCGGGGTCAGCAAAATCTCAAATAGTTAAATCACTGAAATATTTTGCATTGACGCATCTCCAATCATCGATCCCCGATGCACCTTCGACATTGGGAAATTGTTGAGAGAGTTAATCCAAGAGAACTTGGGTAAAATTATCGTCGATCACCAATCCTTGATACTTTTCGGCGTTGGCAGGGTAGGATCAATTGTTATAACAATTATCTTAAGAAAAGTTTTGATTCCAAATAACACGGGTAAATGAGGACGCTGGTATCAAGTGCCACATGTCTTTGTTGCATAGGGGTGTCGTATGTTCTAGTTTCATCCTAAGTCATCTTAAGGTTCCATGTGTCCTAATCACACCCCTGAGTCATCCTTACCATCATCTCTGTATGGAAAGATCGTTCAACGTCGAAGCTTTTGAAAGGATATATCAATGAAAAGTGTTTAAATAGAAACCCCAACCCCCTACCCACTAGCTAGATTGGTGAAATGATGGGATTTTTTCAGCATGTGATATGATCAGATTATGCCATTTAATAGGCTAGTTAATGCTTCACCCCGTATACATTGCTACCCATGCACCGATTGAACAATAGGAATTTTAAATCACCGATAGGCCACTTTATAGCCTACACTTGCGTCGTCGACCTATGATCGAATTTAATTTTAAACGTAATGAAGATATGGTGTAGGATTTTGTAGAACCGCACTCATATCCCAAATTGAATAGTTGATGTGACAAGGTAAGTTCATTTCTATTTAAATCACTAAAACATCTTCGAACACTTCCATTATGTGCACAAGTTCCCATTTCTAGAGCATCTGAAGAAGTAAAGAGAGTGTATCAAGACTGTGTTGATTCTCATATTATGAAGACTAGGTTAAGCAAGCAACATAGGTATGTGTTAAATCTTTTCTATTCAGCAGTTGTAATTTTTTATATATATGGATTTGATGTTTTATACAGTCTCTAACTATGTTCTAGTTGTAGGGAAAATGCCTCCAAGGAAGCCTATGACCAGACGCTCTCTCAGAGCAATGAAGATAAAGGAGGAGTAAATTGGTGAGGGTTCTTCGCCTGGTACTGCGAGGCAGTTGGAATATGCTCCCAGGGTGGAGACAGTCATTATAACTTCAATGAAGAATCAATTCATTCATCCTTAAAGAGAAACCCCAACCCCTGACCCATGAACTATATTAACGAAACAATCAGATGTTTTAAACACGAGATACAATCAGATTTTGTCATTTAATAGGCCAGTTAATGCTTCACCCCACATACATCGCTACCCTATGCACCAATTGAACAATAGGAATTTGAAATCACTGATATGCCAAATTATATCCCGCGCTCACGCCATCGACCTATGATCAAATTTAATTTTAAACATAATGAAGATTTGGCGACAGATTTTGTAGAACCACACTCATATCCCGAATTGAATAGCTGATGCGACAAGGTAATTTCATATCTATTTAAATCACTAAAACAAATTCAAAGACTTCCATTATGTGCACAAGTTTCCATTTCCAAAGCATCTGAAGAATCAAAGCGAGCATCTCAAGACTGTGTTGATTCTCAGATTATCAAAACGAGGTTAACCAAGCAACAAAGGTATGTGTTAAATTTGGTCAATTCGATGGTCGTAATTTTTCATATATATGGAGTTGATGTTTTATATAGTCTCTAACTATGTTTTAGTTGTAGAGAAAATGCCTCCAATGAATCCCACAAAATGATGCTCTCTGAGAGCACCCAATCTAAAAGAGGCAAAAATTGGGGAGGGTTCTTCACCTGGTACTGCGAGGCAGTTGGAATACACTGCCAGGGTGGAGCCAATCATTATAACCTTGATGAAGAAAGCATTCATTCATCCTTTAGTATTTGGTGATACAGAAGTGAACATTAGATCCAAAATAATGCTCCCATAGTGGGGAGACCTATTCAACAGGATCAACCAGGAGGATTACTTGGAGTATATCCCACACAACGACCCAGATGTGAGGGTGCTTGATGATAAAGTTTTCCCAAATATTTGGCAGTCATGTTTGCACATGGTATCTTGTCAAACTCAAGTTTTCACATGCATTGAGGTTTTGAGATGTCTGATCGATCACACAGATGCTCAGAAGTGCCTCATCAACAATGAGAATGGCAGGTGTGTCGTAGTTTTTCTCTGGACAAAAATTTAGAAGTACTACAAGCTCAGGGACCCAAAGGAGTAGATGAACACAAAATTCATGGTGAAGTTCTACGAATTCCAAGACACCAGTTGGTTGATGGCCTCATGGTGGAAGGAGGACAATAAGTTTACCAACTGGAGAAATGGTTGATATGGAAAAACGAACCTAAGAGATCCATACATCCACTTGATGGCTCTAATATGCAGACTATATGGAGAAAAGGAATGCTCTAAGTTCTCTGAAGCATGGATGCCCCCAGCGTACATTGTGGATATCTAGGGGAGTAGTTTCAAATGGGGAGAGAAAATATCCCATCAACTAAGCACCTGTGTAGTGCAGGCCCAAACGCCACAACAAGGAGAATCTACTGCGTTTCAGATTTCCTCGTACTTACTCGATGTTATTTGTGCAATGTCTTTGCCAGCATGAATTTAATCTGGCATGTTGCAGATCTTCTTGTTCATGTTTACTTCAACATACTATGGGAGAATAGGTACAAAAAATCCTATTCCCTTATTGCTATGAATTCGTCACCGAATTTTATTTGATTTTATTTAAAAAGGAATGCCCAAGGTTGTCTGCAGCTGCCACGAAAATGATATCGAAGGTAGGCCACTGGAATCTAGATGAGCACACAACCTATATCAGGGTTTTCAAGGCCACTAGAGCACTGCATATACTTCCTTCTCACGTCCCAGACCTTCTCATTATGGGATAAATATTCTATCAAACTATCCTACAGGGCTATAATGCCACACTAGTCAAGGACAAGAAGCAGGCTTTCATACCCTACGAATTCCATGTGGGGTTTTATCTAGTGAAGGAAACTTCTCAAGCCAAACAAGCAGGGATGAGTCAGCTTGAATTCAGGTTCATGATAGGTTAGTTTTGCAAGAACGATCCTAAGGGCCTATTCCTCCAACACGCTTTCCATTTTTTGTCATGTTGGCCATACACACATGACAAGTTTCAGAATGAGATTTTTACAGAATGCGCTCATAATTGGGAGGAGGTAGTACAGAGGAAATCCAAACCGATCATGAACAAATTCAAGGCTATGATCATGGATGAACATGTGGAGACAATAGAGAAGTCGGTTCAAGAGGCTCTCAAATTTAGTGAAGAAATCAAAGAAGCAGAGACCACAAAGGCACAAAGGAGATGCTTTCCCTTACTAGAAGGAGTGCAAAGAATCATTAATAAGTTATAGAATGATCCAGATCTCATAGATATGATGAGGATCCTTGTGGACAACCCAATCATAGGAAGAGGAGAACCAAGTGGCTTGGAGCCAATACAACTTGAAGAAATAACTGGTCCAGAAAACCCTAGAGTTCCATCACCATAGATCAGATCACTAGGGACTATTCCAACCCATCTTTAGGTATCAAGGACAACAGGTGGTACAAGTGTACCAAAACCTATGTTTGACTTAATAACCATCTATGATGATGAGGAGAGTTCAGAAGTTTCCCTGGTAACTCTGGTACCTATTACAGAGGAAAAGGAACATGAGAAAGCATCTACCCCAAGTCTTGATGCTCCACTTCAAAACCTTCCAAAGAGGGACCATGAGGTCGAAAGTGTCTTAGACACTGAGTTGCTTAACCTGTCAGGGACCCCAATAGACAACTCGAGAGATGAGATAGGATCAGGTGGTTAGAGAGAGGATGTTCAACAACAATAAATCAACACCTCGACATTCGATTACCATGTAAGTACCGATCCTACCCTTGGTTCTTCAATTTTAGTTGATACCTCATCAATCAATGAACAAAAACCAGAGGTCAAGACATCAAAACATATGAAATAATTTTAGGAACCAATCCTAGAATAGATACACACAGTCGGGAGCCTGTGAAATAATCTAACCTAGGGAGAACAACAAATCTTAGAGTCTATCAATGAGGCCATCAACATACAAGCAATCACCAATGACAGGAAGGGGAAATCCATCATGAAGAGGACCAATAAGAAGAGAAGGCTCACGCTAGATAGCTCGATTCTCATCACTACGGAGGAGAAGCTACTCAACATAGAACACACCAAGCCATCTGATCTTATCGGTGTAGGGATGGCTACCATGGATGCCAAATTGGATAAAACAAGGAGAGATGAAAAGGAGATGATTGTTGCGCTAAAGGAGTTGGAGAATCTACGCCATTTGGTGAAATAATATTGAGACTCAACATAGGCCATAGTGTCCTTGAGGAGTGAGTTCCAGGATGCTTATGAAAAATTCACAAGTGAATGACACCTTTTCACTACAGGCATAGATGATTTCCAAGAAGATACCATTATGGCTCTAGCAACCTACAAGGACGTGGAAAGGTGGTATGAAAATATCACCAAGAGGTAGAAAGGATTGATTACATCAACGCAGTACAAAAGGGACGAAACGTCAAAGAGAACGCTATTCGGGTTCTAAGGGATAGTAGCATCGATTGGATAAGGAAAGTAGTCGAATACTATGTAAAAAATTCCCAAGAACATCAGTAGGAGATTCATAAGAAGTGGGCCAAATGCGAAAAGGTCTGGGAAAATATTAATTGGGAAATGAAAGACATCGGGCTCCCAGAATTCGGCTCGCCCGAAGACTTTGTCAACCTGCATGACATATTCAAGCGATATCCAGAACAAGACTCAACATGGATAATGACGGCTACCCTGCCCCTCGCGAGCACGGTCGCCCACCAGGACCTTCACAATTCCGCGGCCCGAAGAGTTGACACTCTTCCTCCCCCTTTCGAGGTTTCGCACCCCACAGTCTCTCTCACACACGCTTTCCCTTTTATAACTTGCCTGGGGAAAGAATCGGAGTCTCGCCTCTCGCGAGTCCCGACGTCGAATGTCTTTTTCCCGAGTTCCCGAGACCGAGGAAGGTCAACGTTGACTCTTCCTTCGCTTCTCGCCGCTCGGAGGATGTGTCCTCTTGCACCCGGACTCGGAAATCCCGAAATGCCGATCCCGCGGTCTCGCCTTCTCGTGACGTCGCGCCTCAGTCGCCAATCGTCCCCCTCCCTGAGACCCGAAGTCCCGAGGTCGCGATGCCCGAAGTCGCGGCTCCGTCAATGACCGTTGAACCCCGATAAGGAGAGAAACGGTGGTCGAAGTTAGCCAACTCGTCCTCACGGCTCCCGGTTAAGTGAACCAGGTTCTCCCCTTCTCAGTCCAAGGTAATTCTCCTCAGTTTCGCTCGCACTCTAAGGAGTTCTTTGAAGTCTTTTCTCCCTTCATAATATTCCTTCCTGCTCTGGTCATCCTAACCGATCACTGTCTCTTCAAGCAACCCTGCAACTGCACCATCCCGGACTCAACCCGACTGCAACTCGCAGAACTCCTGGCTGTCTTGAGAAACAACTAGAACCT
>JZKD02S1695554.1:332131-358364 GCA_000966675.3 Picea glauca | reverse complement strand
CTAATAAGTGTTCCTGCTGTACAAGGACGAGAGCTTATCTGCTCCAGGTCCCAATTGATACATAAGTACGCCTAAATATAGATTCTTTTATTCAATCGGCGGCGCTTCTCAAAATAGTCACGACCGTGACCCTGACGTCTCCCTTCGAAGTCTTTTCCATCTTCCCGTGCAGGCGCGCACGACGAGGTGCGGATGCTCCTGCATCAGACAACATAGATCGCATAGGTGGCGAGAATGACACCAATTCAAGTACAAAAATGCATGGAGCATCTGATCAAGGCTCGTGTAGTTCTACAATGGTTGAGTATTAAAATAATCAAATACATAGAATGGGTAGTAGAAGTAAAAGAAATTATTTCAGCCCCGATGGACCAACACATGTTTGCATATGCAAACACATGAAAGGATCTCTTCATCAAGTGGTCAGAGTATGAGAAGAATCATCCACTCCTTGTAAAAACATGAGATTATTCTCAGAGAGAAAATATATCAAGCACCACGTGGCAATATTTTGTTTTACTTAACTTGCACTTGTAGTAGCTATTTTTAGTTAGTGATTCATTATAAATAAGGGGATTGAACATTTAGTAAGGGTCGATGGTTTTGGGTAAAGACCCTCATTTTTTTAATTGTAAAGAACTATTTCTGAACTACCTTAATTGAAAAGTCATGTTTAGGACCAGAGACAAAATATTGTTTTTCATCAAAGGCATTGTTGGCACAGGGGAAAACACAGGATTCAATGCTACAACAACGCATCAACAAAACCATAACTATCAGCCTTTCGAAAACACCTGCGAAGATGATGAAGTCTCACCCGAGATAGAGGCAGGGGTGGTTATAGGAGTCAGGTGTCTGCAACCTTAGCTGGGACACAGATCTGTGATTATAACACTTAATAGAGAACTTATCACCGTTAGTTCATCATTATCTAACCAATATCTACTCCGAAAAGAAAACAAAGCATCGCAACATTCACCCTAATCAAATGTATATCAAGACTTAGCAAAGGAATTATATTAGATCTAGCATATTCAAGCACTAAGAAAGTTCACAGATGTCAGATCTAGCATCCAGATTCATCATAAGCACAAATAATAAATAGATCTATCTATCTATATCAAATAACTTAGCACGTAACACATAAACACATCATAAGATCACACAGAGAAGAGTAAAACAATTTTTCTGTGGTTCACCCCCACCCTGGGACTACATCCACCAACTCTTCTTCTTTATTATCATCAATTGGTCATCTACATGCACAGATCCAAAAGCCATTACTTCACATAAGACAAGAGATCTTCATAGCTCGCTAGATCCTCCTTCCTTGCATTACAACACAACTCCCTCCACAATATCTTACAATGACTTGCACTTAGCTCTGCAAGTCTCACACAGTATGCACAAATCTTTACACTTCTTGATTACACAGATCCAACTCTTAGCACTTAGCCAACTTGAACAACACTTTCACACTACTCAACTACTTCTCACATTTCCTAGCCTTTTATTTATACATACAAAATAGGCCTAAACATGGGTAAACCCATGGGCCGACATCCCATTCCCATTACATATTCCCAAATCCCAAAAAGGACCCAAAAAAGGGTCAAGATCCCACGATCTTTGATTCGTCTTGCGCTCCATCTTCGACAGGTTGTCAAAGACCCAAAATAGGTCAACCTGACGAAGGATCTCCCAAAACTTGTTCAAGGGCCAACATGTGTTATATGATTAGATTGAGGAGGAATTACTTCCAAATTATTTCAATAATTGATGTTGTAACGAGTAAGAGTTTTTGAATCTATTGATAAGTTATATGTCTTAATATTTTTTTTGTAGCTCTTGTTCTTAATGATGTAAAATAAATCATTTTGTTAATGTGTGATTAATGTTAGATCTAAGGAAACTATTTTTCTTTCCATCATTTTATTACATGCATATTTTCTTTACGATAATTGTATCTCAATCAATAATTGAAATATCGACAAGTTAATGTATTAGTAATAGGCTTGTAACAGGTGTGAATATATTTTTCTACATGCTTGAGCACGAGGGCTATCCCAAGCTCAACCTTATTCAGTAGTTAAGGCTCCCTTCCACAGTTGGTTTATACCAGCATACATAAGTTTATCAAACTCGTCTAATAAAATAAAAGACAAAAAGAGAACATTTAAACAAAAGAAGGAAATTTCATAAGAAGATATCATGTCAATCACCATGTAAAGCCCATTGATTAATTAGCTAGATAGAAACATCTAGAGAACCATTCCACCATCAAATGTTGCAGAGTCTAATTGGGCCTCTGTGGTGGGTTTGGTTCATTCTATTGAGTTAAAGGAACTTAAGACCCCTCAATAGAATTGGTGCTAGAAGGAGGGCATGATGAATGAATGCCTAACAATGATGCTAATATAATATATCGCATAGCCTACAGATTCAAAAAAACCCGCATGCATGGCTAGTCAATCTCAAGACAACCCACATAGAGAGAGTACTTTCGAAATGAGTAACTCACCCCAGCATGAGGAAGAAAACCTATTCCTTGAAATACCTTATGCTCTTCCTCACGATGATTTGAACCAATTTAGAATAATCACAAGAGCTTACGCTCGACAAATTGGTTCGTTTCCCTTAGCCCTGTTAATTCCTCGTAGAAAAAAAGTAACCAAACTAGTGGTCAATACCCATGACCAGGATTTTATTCACACAGTAGAAGACCTGATAGATTTTTAACTTATTGAGATTGAATAACCCCTCAACCTAATCCCTAAAACACCATCTGGTAACTACTCTAAACCCGACGATTTTGAATATGATGAATAAGGGTTTAACTCAGATCACTTAGTTTTGGAATCAAACGATATGCAGGACAATAATGATAATAATGAAGAGAGGGAAAATCCACCTCCAAATAACCAACCTTGGCTGGCCAGAGATTCTCTGTAAATTCCAGGATGGGTACATAACCTCCCTCAACATCCAGAAAAATTACTTCCCAAATTTTACCATGAAACCTCTGGCTTGCCTTAAGACCATATTTAAAAATTCATACTAGCAATAAGATCGATGGATTTACAGCATGAGGACGTAGTATTGTAGACTCTTTCCCTATACTTTTGAGAATTCATCCTCAACTTGGTATTTTAACTTGCCCGTAGGGTCCATAACTAGTTGGACGAAGTTCCAAAAGGATTTCTTAGACAAATTTGCAGAAGAAACCACTACAGGATATTTCATGGTTGAACTATTTTCCACCACCATGAGTTCAAAATATAAGGTTAAAGACTTCAATCAACATTTTACCACTATCTTGATTAAATTTGAACTCGAAGCTAAACCTACTCAAGAGTTGCAAATTGTGGTATATGCTAATGCTCTCCCTGCATTTATTTCTATGTTTGTGAAAAGGGTTTCCAAACATACCCTAGATAATAATTTTGAGGAAGACAAAATGATTGAATTCCAAATGAAAGGATGCAATGAGGGAAGGCCTCACTAGTTAAGAAGGAATTTCAGCCTCTGCCCAGGAGAGGATTGTTGTTGACTAGACGTCCAGGGAAAAAAACAGAACAAGGTCTCGAAAAAGGAAGAAGAGTCATAGAAGACCTCCAACGGATGATAAAGAAACTCTTGAATTAAATTGTAGACATGAAGAGAAGTGTTGGGGAAGGAAACCAAGGTCAAAGTCCTTATAAACTATTTTTCAAGAGAAAACCACATTTCAAAGCGATTGAACCTCCCCCAGCCAACCTAAACATCGATCTGGGTAATGTAGCCTCTGACTCTTTCTATACGTATCATGAAGAGAGAAATTCTGAAAGAGACTGTCCCCAATCGATGCATGCTATAAATTTAATGGAAAATCAGTTCCTAAACAAATTTTCCCTTACTGAACAATGAAATGGATCAACGACAAATATCATTGATCAAGAGGAAGTTGAGCCGTTGGAGGAAACAACCATGTTGTTGTGGGATCCTGACTTGCCAATTCCTTCTAATGATGTATTTGAGGTTCACGAACCACCCGCTGAGGTTTTGGTTGTGAAAACATGAAGTAAGGGTCATTCGGTCTCAAATGAACTTACCGTTATCTAAAATTTGAGAGAAAAACAAGCAGTCGATCACCCAAAAGCACCTTTTGTCTCCCAAAAAACTTATATAAACATCCATACACGCGATTCACCTAAGAAAGACTACAACATAGTGGAAGACTTAAAAATATAAAGGCTAATGTGTTGGTCATGGACATGTGTAGAATTCCCCAACAAAAAGACTTTATGTTACAACACTTAAAGTCAATAGAAGCCCCTATAACAAGCACTAACCAAGGGAAATCCCCAGCTCCCACAGACCTAAAAAATAAACCAAATGTGAACGCTTTCTCTGTAGATAAAAAAGGAAAGCCTTTTTTGCCACCGTTCCTTTTAACATTTGAAGTCTTCAACAAAAACCTCCATAATTGTTTAGTCAACTTAGGGGCATCCTCCAATGTCATGCCATTATCTATCTACAAGAAATTAAATGCAGTTCTTCTCAAAAGTGATAGACATGTTATACAACTAAACATAAATCAGGTAAACTTTATTGGAGAACTCAAGGATGTCATGATCAGAATGGATACACACTCAAAATTTGTTCAAGTAATTGACATCATTGTAGTGGATATACCAGAAGCTTATGGATTGATACATAGTTGATATTGGTCTGAGAAATTGACTGTATACCTTAGCACATAATAGGCTCACCTCTGGTTGCCATTAAAGTGACATGTTAACAAGATCATGATCGACAGGGAAAGGTATCTCAAACACACTGTCACCGATTTAGAATCCTTGAATGAACCCTCATCGATAGATTTCCCTGTGCTAGGAAAATACTCCTACGATTCTAATTTTGGTAATTTCTCCCCTCTCTCATCTGATGTACCTCTCACTCAGAACTCTGAAATGGATTTTCAAGTGAATCTACTGGTAGCAGCGGAAGAAATACTCTTATGTCAAGAACCTCTGTTGGAAACCACAGAAAAAGTAGGTGGATGGGAGGAAGTAATTAGGCATGAAGAAGCTGATGATTTTCGCTCACAAGTTTGGACCCTGTACTTCGATGGGTCTAAAGTGCAAGAAGAGTCAGGAGGAGGATGTATCCTCATTGACCCAAAGGGGAAGAAAAATTTCCTGTCTAGAATTTGAATGCACTAATAATACTGTCGAGTATGAAGCTTTAGTGCAAGGACTAAAGAAATCCATAGATTTAAACATTAAAGAACTAAAATATTTTGGGAACTCTGAAATTATCATTAGGAAAGTAAAGAATACTATACATTTCAACTCACCCCACCTAATCAATTATCAACAGGAAGTGCATAGGATGATAGAACATTTTAAGGACTTTAATATTATAGTAGTTCCCAGGACAAAGAATACTCTAGTTGATTCGCTAGACACTACTGCCTCGAGGCTATCCCCTTAAGAAGACTATGAAGCCTCCAGGTTCACTATGGAACTAAACTACAAACCATCAGTGCCCAAAAATATTTCTAATTGGAAGGTCTTTGAAGGAGATGAACATATTATAGACTTCATAATCAATCAGGAAAATTTTAAGGACCTAGCTATTGACGATGAAATATTCCAAGAGAAAATAGAAGAAACTGATTCCCGTGAACAAAGAGGTGAAACATATCACTCTATTAGAAAATCAAGGTTTCACGAGATACCAAGAAGGGTATCCAATTTGG
Source organism: Picea glauca (assembly GCA_000966675.3). Lineage (NCBI taxonomy): Eukaryota > Viridiplantae > Streptophyta > Pinopsida > Pinales > Pinaceae > Picea > Picea glauca. Next base: position 352,621 of record JZKD02S1695554.1, on the reverse strand, counting down.
AGAACCTTTTTGACCTGAGGGAAATATTTAAAGGGTCAACAAACACAAAAGCAAGGAGTTTGTGTCCCATATACGAGACTATAAATCTAGGAAGCCCGGAGAATCCTAAGAATATAAATCTAGGTAAGATAGTGTCGATAGAAGAAAGGAAAGCCTACCTTAAACTTTTTAGAGAATATCAAGATGTTTTTTCATGGTCCTACCGAGAATTGAAAACTTATGACACCCCCATTATTCAACACACAATCCCATTGAAATCTGTAATAAAACCCTTTCAACAGAAGCTCAGGAAGTACCACCCATATTTGAAACTCCTCATGTATCAAGAGCTAAAACAATTATTGGATGCTAAGATTATCTTTCCGGTTAGACATTCTCCCTCGGTATCAAATTTGGTTCCTGTCAGGAAGAAGTCTGGGGAAATTTGCTTGTGTGTAGATTTCATAAATCTTAACAGAGCATCTGATGGAACAAATTTTGCAGACCATGTCTAGGGATGAAATTTTCTCCCTACTAGATGGTTTTTCAAGCTACAGCCAGGTTCTAGTCTCAGAGGAAGACCGATTGAAAACTACCTTCAGGACCAAGTGGGGAACCTTTTCTTATAAATGCATGCCCTTTGGGATAATTAACATAGGAGCAACCTTCCAAATGGCTATGGATGTAGCTTTTCGAGGATTGATTAACATATGTGTAGTAGTATACTTGGACGACGGGACGGTGTATTCAAAAGAAAAAAAATACCACATCCAACATCTAACCCATATTTTCAAAAGGTGTAGGAAATATGGAATATCATTAAGCCCTAAGAAAACTATCTTTGATGTCGAGGAAGGGAAATTACTAGGGAATATTATATCTCAGGCAGGAATACGCATAGATCTAGAATGAATAAAGGTAATAGCTCGACTTCCCTTACCCCACAACAAAAAGGATATGCAATCCTTCTTTGGGAAAATTAAGTTTGTGAGAAAATTCATGCCCGATTTCTCTGAAACAATCAAACCCTTACAAAAAATGATTCGCAAGGATGTTGATTTTAAGTGGGATGATGAGCGAAAGGTTGCTTTCAACAATATCAACACTGCCATATCTCAAGCTCTGGTGTTGCGAAGTCCTGACTTTAGTAAATATTTTTTCCTCTATACTTTCTCCTCCGACCAATTCTTAGATGCAATTTTAACCTAGAAAGATGAGGATAAAATGAGGCACCAATATCATTCATGAGCACCAACTTGTAAGGGGTCGAGTTTAATTACCCTGCTATAATAAAAAATCTTATGCGATGTACAAATCAATAAAACATTTCAAATACTACATCCTAAAAAATCACACCAAATTCATCTTGCCTCACCCCATAGTCCGATCCTTATTCACTCAATAAGATATGGGGGAGAGAAGAGGAAATTGGATGGAAGTTGTCCAAGAATTTTATCTAGATACAAAACCTACCAAACTAGTTAAGGGACTAGGATTGTGTAGATTGGCCGCAGAATCTCAAGACTAAATAAATGAAGACTCTGGGTGGGAGAATGAATTGGCGTTATGGTGTAGTGAAACTTTATATGTTCCCCCAGGGAAGGAGTCTTGGTTTGGGAAAATCATTTACCTCTTTCATCATGGGACTTGCCCAGAAAACCTAAACCTTAAGGAAAGTATATCTCTCAGACTGAGATCGAAAAAATACCGCCTCATAAATTCAATACTTTTCCACGTAAATTATGATGGGGTACTCTTGAGATGTCTTGAACGTGAAGATGCAGATAAGGTCCTGAAGGAGCTCCATGATGATCTTGTGGGTGGAAACTTTGCAAGGAATACCACTGCTCACAAAATACTAAGAGCCAACTATTACTGGCCTACTCTATTTAGAGACGCTCATACATACGCTAGAAACTGTATAAATTTTCATATGAGCACGGGGAGGGAAAAGAGAGCAATTGTCCCAATCCAACAAGTGACCATATATAGACCATTCAAGCATTGGGAGTTAGATGTCATAGGGGAAATTATCCCAAGTTACTCAAAACAAGATAGATACATACTAACTGCTACAGACTATTTTATGAAATGGGCAGAGGCCATCCCTCTGACGCATGTGAATGAAAAGGTGGTAATCCAATTCATAGACCAACAATTGATCACAAGGTTTGGTATGCCTTCCATTCTTGTTTTTGACAATGCCACTTATTTTTCTTCCACACTATTAACAGAGTTTTCTCTAGACAAAGGAATAATAATCAGATACTCTACAAACTACTACCCACAGGGGAATGGAGTGGCATAATCAACCAAGAAGAACCTAGTGAGGATATTGAAGAAAAAAGGTGTAGACAATCAAAAGAATTGGCATAGATCACCTCATAATACATTATGGGCCGACATAGTCACACCCAAGGAAGTTATAGGGAAATCCCCATACTTTCTGGTATACGAACACGAATCCATTCCACCAAATGGGTTATATCTTCCATCTCTTCAGTTTTCTCAACGATCTAGAGGACAACCCTCATCAGTTATTCAATAGAGAATTGACACCCTCCTCATGCTGGAAAAATAGAGGGAAAAGGAAAAATCAAAGTTCTTCGCTCATCAACAGATTGCTAAACAATAGTTTGACAAGAATAAATCCAAAGAGAAGAATTTTGAAGTAGGAGACTTGGTCCTGAAATGGGACAGATCAAATGAACCTAAGGGAAAACATTCAAACTTTCAGAATCTATGGCTCAGACCTTTCGAGGTAGACGAGAAACTTGGGGCAGGCATGTATCGGTTGCAAAATTAGAGGGGGGAACCTGACACCCTCAAAGTGAACGACCAAGCCCTAAGACAATATTTATGTTAAAAACAAATGTGTGTGTGTGTGTGCGTGTTTTTTAGGATAAATTGCTAGGTGTAAGGTAGAATGATTGCAAAGCCCTTTAATTTATGTTTTTCTTTTATTTGGTGTTTTCTTGTAATAAAGTTGTGTTCTGCAAGACATTGGTTGACCTTAATAAATATGGTGTAGCAAAATCTATTCCTAACTCATGCTTACGTGCAACACAAGAAATGTTGGGCAATTGCATTTTTCTTCAAAGAGTTATGTAGTTGATCTTTGAAAACATATGACCTTGGCGAGTGATGAAGTTTCTGCCTGGTGGTCTGGTAAAACCTAAAGGAAAGATGGAAAGTTGGAAAGGACCACATGCACCTCTAGACAGAGCTAGGAAGAATTTCACCTTAAACATCTCATCTTATAGATAACACACATCCTCCTCTCCCATTCACTCAAGGCATCTATGCCAAAACAAATCAATTATATCAAATGAGTGAAAAGTAGGAGAGGGTATGAAGATAACTACGTTAGGGATATGGATGCTCACTAGCAGCAGAGCATGGTCTGTGACGTCGAAGTGACTCTGTCGGGGCTATGGACATTCGCTGGCAGTGGAGCAACACCACAACAAGTGAATGATGATAACTAAAATGGCCTGGTGATAGTGAATGCTTTACCCGACTCTTGTCAAAATGGGGCATGGGTTACGGTCAAGAGGAATGAAGGTGGAATAAAGGTTGAAACTTCATAGGTGGGCCTAGATTCATGAACTGGGGGAATTGTAAATGCAAGGATAGGAGAGACTCTGATAAAAGAAAAACTAGTTAGGTTTTTAACCTAATTCTACATTAGCTAAGCTAGGGGAAGGAACACACATTCTTCTTTTGTCTAGTAAATAACCATTTGTTGAGCGCTCAACGCACCCTATTTTTTTTTATGAAATTTTGTCACTTGTGAGTACCACTTGTTTCTTTTATTTTACTATATGAATTGAGTTCAATATGGGGGAATGATTTGTTTTTTTTTCATGACTCTTGTCGATCAAAACGAATTTATTTGAACTTTTTAAATGAAACCCGGTGTCTAAAAAGAACTTGGAATTCTAACTAAATATCTTCAACTAACAGTATGATAAGTATGCTCGTGTTCAACGTCGAAAAAATACAAGCAGATAAAGTGTCCACAAATTAATAATAATTGTCGATCCACCATCGACGTCGGTAAAAGGATGAACAAGTTTGCATTAGTAACTCGCAACGCAGTTTCAGTAGATAGATGATCACCATCGCCGTCGACAGAAAAAAGAGTACTAAATGTTGACATGAGCCATGATAAACCCTCAATAGCCCCTGATGGATGCGTTGGTTCGGGGTCGACGAAATCTCAAAGAGTTAAATCACTTAAAGTTTCCATGTTGACACATCTCTGATCCTCGATCCCCGATGCACCTTCGACATTGGGAAATTTTTGAGAGAGTTAATCTAGGATAACTTCGGTAAGCTTATTGTCGATCGTCAATCCTTGATAATTTTTGGCGTCGGCAGGGTAGGATCGGTTGTTATAACAATTATCTTAAGAAAAGTCTCGATTCCAAATAACACGAGTAAACGAAGATGCCGATATCAAGTGCCACATGTCTTTGTCACATAGGGGTGTCCTATGGTCTAGTTTCATCCCGAGTCATCTTAAGGTTCCATGTGTCCTAGTCACACCCCCAAGTCAGCCTTGACGTCAGCTCTGTATGGAAAGACCGTTCGGCGTCAAATATTTTGAAAGGATATATCAATGAAAAGTGTTTAAAGAGAAACCCCGACCCCCTACCCACCAGCTAGATTAGCGAAATGATGGGATGTTTTCAGCATGTGATACGATACGATTATGTAATTTAATATGCCAGTTAATGATTCACCCCACATACAATGCTACCCATGCACCAATTGAACAATAGGAATTTTAAATCACCGATAGGCCACATTATAGCCTACGCTTGCGCCATCGACCTATGATCGAATTCAATTTTAAACGTAATGAAGATATGGTGGAAGATTTTGTAGAACTGCATTCATATCCCAAATTAAATAGTTGATGTGACAAGGTAAGTTCATCTCTATTTAAATCACTAAAACAACTTCGAACACTTCCATTATGCACAGAAGTTTCCATTTGCAGAGCATCCGAAGAAGAAAAGAAAGCGTCTCAAGACTGTGTTGATTCTCAAATTATTAAAACCAGGTTAAGCAAGCAACATAGGTATGTGTTAAATTTTGTTAATTTGGAGGTTGTAATTTTTCATATATATGGATTTGATGTTTTATATAGTCTATAACTATGTTTTAGCTGCAGGGAAAATGCCTCCAAGAAAGCCTACGATGAGACGCTCTCCAAGAGAAACGAAGCTAAAGGAGGAGAAAATTGGTGAGGGTTCTTCACCTAGTACTGCGAGGCAGTTAGAATACGCTCCCAGGGAGGAGACTATCATTAGAACCTTGACGAAGAATGCATTAATTCAACCTTCAGTCTTCATCGATACAGAAGCGAGAGATTCATAAGAAGTGGGCTGAGTGAGAAAAGGGATGGGAAAATATTAATGAGGAGATGAAAGGCATCGGCCTCCCAGAATTATGCTCGCCCGAAGACTTTGTATACCTTCATTACATAGTCAACCAACATGTAGAACAAGTCCCAACATGGACAGTAAATATCGCATAGGTGGTGAGCATGGTACTAGGTCAAAGTACAATAATTCATGGAGCATCTGATCAAGGCTCGTGTAGTTCTATAGTGGTTGAGTAGTAAACTAATCAAATACAGAGAACAAGAAGTAGAAGTAAAATAAATTCCTTCAGCCCCAATGGACCAACACAGGCTCCCGTATGAAAAAACATGTGAATATCTCTTCATCAAGTGGTTGGAGTATGAGTAGAATCACCCACTCCATGTAAAACCATGAGATTATTCTCAAAGAACAAAGAGATCAATCGCCAAGTGGTGATTTTTTTTTAACTTAACTTGCAGTTGTAGTAGCTATTTGTACTTAGTGATTCATTATAAATAAGGGGATTGACCTTTTATCAAGGGTCGATGGTTATGGGTAAAGACCCTAATTTTTGGAATTTTAAAGAACTATTTCTGAACTACCTTAATTGAGATGTCTTGTTTAGGACAGAAGACAAAATATTTTTTTTCATCAAAGGTGTTATATGATTGGATTGAAGAGGAATTGCTTCCAACTTTATTTCAGTAATTGATGCTATAACGAGTAAGATTTTCTGAATCTATTGATAAGTTATCTTTCTTAATATTTTTTTTGCATATTGTGTTCTTAATGATGGAAAGGGAATCGTTGTGTTAATGTGTGATTAATGTTAGAGCTAAGGAACCCATTTTTCTTGCCATCACCTTATTACATGCATATTTTCTTTACGATAATTATATCTCAGCCAATAATTGAAATACCAACAATTTATTCTATTAGTACTAGGCTTGTAACATGTGTGAACATCTTTGTCTAGATGCTTGATCACGAGGGTTATCCCAAGCTCAACCTTATTCAATACTTAATAATCCCTTCCACAGTTTGTTTATACCAACGTACATCATTTTATCAGACTTGTCTAATAAAAGAAAAGACAAAAAGAGGACATTTAAATAGAAGAAGGAACTTTCATAGGAAGATATCTTGTCAATCACCATGTAAAGCCCATCGATTAATTGGCTAGATTGAAAGATCTGGAGAACCATTCCACCATCAAATGCTACAGAGTATAATTGGGCCTCTGTGGTGGGTTTGGTTCATGTTGTTGAGTTAAAGGTATTTAGGACCCCTCAACGCTTCATCAGGAGATACATTGGTCTAAGAGCTCGAGGATAAATTTGAGATCTGAGACCTCACTACAAAGCTCAAAAATCAATTGTTGGAGTGTGTTCAGGGCTTTGAAGATATGTTGAGAGTTCCCATCCACTGGAGGGTTGGGATGGATAGAGGAAGGTGCACCATGGAAACAGATTGAGTTCCCGTGAGGAGAGTCCTATGGATGACTCTCTGGAGAAGGAGAGTCCGAGAAATATTTTGGAGCATAACCCAACAAATTTACATGACGATCAAACCTTTTGATTTTGAATCCCCATCATGTGGAAGTATGGCCTTTGTCTTTTTTATGAGCAGAGGTCGATATAGGGTTGCCTTTGGTTGTCTAAATTGTCATTTCCTTCTACATAAGAGAAACACCTGACCGAAATGTGGTCACCCCTTCTATTCTTTGAGAGTCAACTTTGTTGTGGCATGGTGAATCCTGAATATCTTACCACCCAAGTAGAACATTCTTGGTAATTATTCCTACACTCACTGTGAAAATTATGGCACCCAACTTGAATGTCGAAAACAAAATGGATATCCCATAGGAATCGATGCTCCCTTATGTCATTAGCTCACAACATTGTCATGGTTGTTAATGGCGTATTGATGAATAGGTACCAGAAGTAAATAGCCCAAACGTCCTCTCTGAAATCCTGCATCATACTGCGAGGGAATAATCACCCCAGGTATCCTATTCCTTTAATGTTATGGAGAAACGGTGTGTAGTTTCCCATGCCCTTACACCTAGCTCGAGGTTTGGTGAGCTAGGTGTCTATATTTCCCACTACCATCTTACTGCTTATGTGTGCTGGATAGCACCCCATCTTGGGAATGCTTTGGTTATTTTATAATAAATGTGTAAGCAAATTTTTATGTGAATTTAATTTATAATATATTTCAATGGTTTTCATTAAGTGTAATAAATATATGAGAATATTTATTATAAAATGAAAATTAATAGAAAAAATGAGATTGTAATGATCAAGATGGAAAAAATAAATAAAAAAAAACATTTTAATTATATTAATGATTGGTTTTCAATTTTCATTAAGTTTTAATTCTTAGATTCTATTAAGACTAAAAGGTCTTAAATCAATCTCTATGACTTCATGGGTAAATCATTTTGAGGGTGGGTCAATATTTGTGACGATCTTAGTAAATTATATACAAATATGATGTTTAGAATCCACTAAATGCTAAGTTAAAGTTAATCTATGGTGATATACATTATGTGTTCCTTAACTCTAAAGTGAATGGAGTGGCTAATTTTCCTTATGTAGGACAATCCAAAAGAGAAAGCAATCTCATAGATGCCTTGGTTTTAGAGAGGGTTCATGGGACCCTTGGTAGATTTAGATGGCCTCCTACCTTATTCGAGGGGAAAAGACCATATTAATGTCATTATTCCTTAGGAATCTAGTTATTTTATTAGTGACACCTTAAATATAGGTAAGATGAATTTGTGAGCTAAGGTTAGAAGGGGGGTTTTTAAAGTGGCGAGGATGAGATGTTCTCTGGAAATTCCTTTAAATATAATTTAAGATTATGATCATTAATCATGAGAGTATTGACGAGTGTTGATGTTTGGTAGCTACAAGAGGAACTTTCCCTCCTTGATGACCTATCTTAGATGTGTTAAAATATTGTGTAACTACAAAGAATATTCTTATCCCCTTTTGTGGATAAAGATAAAATATATTTATTATTGATTAGATCAATCCCCTTTTTTGGATTGATCATGTAAGGCATTGTAATTGACCAAATCCCCTTTTGCGGATTAGCCAAAACCTAATTATAATAGGCTAAATGAGAAGTTGGCCCACAGATTAAATAAAGGTGGTTCTAACCACCCAGAATGAGAATTTGGCCCTACTAGTGAAAACACACTTATGTTCACACCTGCCAGATTGTATAAATAAGAGAGGCCAGTGCCTCATTTAGACACACACTCAGCTCACTCATATAGTGCGCAAGTATTGAAGGAAGTTGCAGTTACCAGTTGCCAGAAGAAGGAAGAGAGAGAGAGGCACATCCTTGGGAGAGGAATTTTTGTGTTGTTTGGTTCATTGTCTTAGCACTGTATTGGCTATCTATATTAAGGAAGTTTTGATGGGTTTTCTTCCCCATGAGGGTTTCCAAGGATAAATGTTATGTACACTTGTGATTGTGTTTCTCTTAGTGATCCTATCTATGATATTGTTATCTAGTAAATTGAAAGCAACCTAATAATAGCAAAAACTTTAACATGGTATCATAGCTACGCTGAAGAGAGCATCTTTTACAGGAAAAAGAAAAATGTCATTGTTGTCGTAGATGCAAATTAGGGATTTTTATTGAAGAATAATTTCAGCCCCAAATCCATCTAGAAAGTTGCACCCTACCTCAAGGAACATTATGGCATCCTCAGTGCAATTTTTCAATGGCTAGATCTCGTGGAATGTGAAACCCTATTTTTCACAAAGTACCGGAAGTACCAGAAGTACCAAAAAACTAGAAGCACCGGTCTAGAAATCCACAAATCAAGTTTGGAGGGGTAAAATTTGGATTTTCTGAAATCTAAGCACACTAGGCTACTCTCCGCAGTCCAACACATCTTTTGGTGAGTTCAATTTTTAGATCTGAGAAATTTGATTTTTCTATTATTTCTATAGCCCAGAGGGCTAGGGTTTCTTCTACAAGAAAGAATGGCTACCAACATGAGGTTAGAAGACAGGCTGGAAGGATCTGTAAACTTCAGATCTTGGAAGCATATGTTGCATATGATTCTAGACGAGAATGGTCTCCTAGAACATGTTACAGTGGGTGTACCAGAATCAGATGAAGAAGAGCAAAAGACCAAGCATAAGAAAAATGAAAAGAAAGAAAATAGAATCATGTCAAATTTAGTAAAGGATCACTTGATCCCTCATATTTCCAAACTACATACAACAAGGAAAATGTATGAAGAACTCAATAGGTTATATGAAAGAAAAGACATTAGCCAGGATCTTTCCTTAAGAAATCAACTTCATAATATGAAAATGGAAAACTCAGAATTTGTCACATCCTATCTTATGAGAGTTTCTCAGACCAGAGATCAACTTGTAGCTATTGGATATTTCATTAGTGAAAAAGATATTGTAACCACAACCCTAAATGGGTTTCCAACATTTTGGATTCCTTTTGTACAAGGAGTGTGTGCAAGAAGCAAGTTACCCAAGTTTGATAAGTTATGTGCAGATTACATAGACAAAGTATCTAGACTTGCAGACCAACATCAGAGATTAATTTTTGATGAAGAGGAAGCTCTTACAGCCCAAAAGAACAGAAGAAGTTCCTTCAAGAAAAATAATAAAGAAGCTAACTTCGTAAGAGTTCCAAATAAAAAGAAAGATGTTTCAAAGATCAGATGCTACAACTGTCAAAAGTTCGGAAACCTTTCCTATGACTTTCCTCAACGAAAAGGGAAAAGAAAGTATCAAGCACATGTGGTAGAGGAAGAGGAATCTCCTCCCTCAAAGAAAGATTTAGCATAAATTTAGGGTTATGTACTTTAAGTTGAAGATAGTTGATCTGAAGAAAGATAGCAAATGGTGGAGTCCATGGAGCCTCCCCACAAAAAAACAAAAGATAAGTATTCATGTTTATTTCTAGTATCTTGTTTACTTTAATACTTTATTATTACAAGTTAGATATTTTTGTGAGAATGTTAATAAACCTCATTTTACTTCAATATATATGCAGGCTTATGAAGGAAGTATCAAAGAAGAGGATGAAGAAAGAGATAAAATATTTATTTCAAAAAGCATATTGTAAGTAAGTTTACAGGTCTCGAAAAAAAGAACTTATGCCATAACTTGTAGAAGTTAGACAAAATGAGAAGGACATATTATATGGTGACAGTTAGTAAAGACCAACCAATATCCAGTATTTATATAGGAGCAGGAGGCTCCTAAATATGCAGAACAAAATTGTTCAAGATGAAGAAAAACATGGATACTCAAATAGAGTTGAAAAGATGCAGGTAACTAGAGGTTGCTCTAGTACCATTCTTATAGATGCAGAGGGATTAGGTTGATCCAATATGAAGTCAAAAATAAATGTTCAAACTCAAGAAGACACCCATGATATTACAGAAGAAGAAGAACTTCAAGGATGATGATTAGAATCTATTAGTTTGGTGTAAGAGGGAGCCATGTCTCCGAGTTTGAAATGGAGGATCGTGATTTGATGCAGTTAGGAAAGCATATGGATGGTGCCCAATAGATGGGTAGCATGGTATTATACCATGGAAATATTTTGGACCACAAGATATTTTCAGATACCATAGCTAGACCTTTGTAGAGAAGGAGAAAGAGAAAATACCTTCATAGAGAAGGAAAGCACAATCCCATAGGTAGACCTTCATAGAGAAGGAAAAGAGAAGAGACCTTCATAGAGAAGGAAAAGAGAAGAGACCTTCATAGAGAAGGAAGAGACCTTCGTAGAGAAGGAGAATGAGAAATTTTCCAAGGTTGGCCTATGTCCAAGAGTTGAGTTTTGGATACTCTAGGGACATGCTAGAATACCCTCCTAGAGAGGGGTGTGACCACCCTCGTAGAGAGGAATGTGGATGTTTCTCTAAGGGTCAGTGGGAAGATACTCTCCTTTGGCCAAGGATTGAATATCCTGGAACACAAACCTTGACCATGTGGAATGGTTAGTTGGCTTTTGAGGTTTGTGTCGTGATCTTGCAAGCATCATGGAAAAGGAGTCTAGTCTTGCCCAGGCTAGCATCTTAGCTTCTCTAGTCCATGTGGGATGACTAGGAGTGATGCTATGGTAGTAGTCCTCCCCAATGGATGGGTGAGATAGATGACTACAAGAGAAGGGAGAACATAAAAGGAATGGAAAAACTCATAGAATATCTTTTTTGTGAAGGTAAGACATCTTATGTGTGAAGATTAGATATCTTCTCTGTGAATATAAGAAAGAATTATCTTCTACGTGAAGATGAAAGAAAGAAAGAGTATCTTCTACGCAAAGATAAAGAGAACAAAATTTTTGATGATTTATAGATATGCCAGTCAGTGATCATGATGCCAAATGACTAAGTGGATTATATTGATGCCTCCTATTATCCAGTTGATGATGTTACCTAGTTGATGATGTTATCCAGTTGATGATGTTACCCAGTTGATGATGTTGGCTAGTTGATGATGTTATCCAGTGGATGATGTTGCCTAGTTTATCTCGACATCTGGTGACCTGTCAAAAGATAAAGAATATCCTTCTTGTTAAGCAGGAGTGTTAAAATATTGTGTAACTACAAAGAATATTCTTATCCCCTTTTGTGGATAAAGATAAAATATATTTATTATTGATTAGATCAATCCCATTTTGGGGATTGATCATGTCAGGCATCGTAATTGACCAAATCCTCTTTTGAAAATTGGTTAAACCCTAATTGTAATAGGCAGAATGAGAAGTCAGCACCCAGATTAAATAAAGGTGGTTCTAACCACCCATAATTAGAAGTCAGCACCGCCAGTGAAAATACACTTCTGTTCACACTTACCAGATTGTATACATAAAAGAGGCCAGTGCCTCATTTAGACACACACTCAACTCACTCATCTAGTGCACAAGTATTGAAGGAAGCTGTAGTTACCAGTTGCCAGAAGAAGGAAGAGAGAGACAGGCACATCCTCGAGAGAGGAATTTCTGTGTTGTTTGTTTCATTGTCTTGGCATTGTATTGGCTATCTATATTAAGGAAGTTTTGCTGGGTTTTCTTCCCCATGAGAGTTTCCCAGGATAAATGTTGTGTAATATTTTGATTGTGTTTCTCTCAATGATCCTATCTATGTTATTGTTATCTAGTAAATTGAAAGTAACCTAATAATAGCAGAAACTTTAACAAGATACAGAGAAGATTATGAAAGAAAGAGATCCATTGAACAAATGTTGAAATACCCCAAAAGAGAAGTCAGCCTAAAAGAATAAAGAATAATGAAAAGACACCTTCCCATAAAAGAAGTTAGCCCATCTAGAAGGATAGGAGGACTTTAAATAAGGAGGTGCCTTAGCTCCTTTTTTCAATCACTCACACTCTATCAGCTACACAGAAGCAAGGCACAACTTTGGATATGGTGATGCAATAGCTACATGGACTCGGTTTCTTCTTGTTCAATCCTTTGGTATCTCTCTCTTGTGTGCTACTCCTTGAGGAGGCACACTATCTTGGTATAGTGTTGTTGTTGTTGTGGTGGTGGTATTTATGTTTCAGCTAGCCTTTGTGCTAGGATCTATTTGTTTGGACTTGCTTTGTGAACAAAATATATCTAAGAAAGGTTGATGGGTTTTTCCCCCATTTTGAGTTTTCCTAGGATAAATCTCTTGTGTTCTTTTTGTCTCTTGTTTATGTTGTTACTTCTCAGTACATGATATATATGTTAATGGTAATGAAGTAAAATAACACTAGTAACACTAATGCTCTATAATTAAGGAAAAACTAACATGGGATCAGAGATGGTTACCTTCATAATAGTTTGACCACTAGAAGGAAGATATTTATAGCATCACCTTATAGCTACAATACTTTGTCAAGCTCGTTGAGAACTATCCCAACTTCGTTGGGGTAATTAATTCATAGAGTAGTGTGCCCTAACCTAGAACACCCCCTAAAACCCTCAACATGCATTTTAGTGAAGTTTGAAAATGGGGATTTTTCACTACTAGGGTTTCTACCAGTGAAAAATGACAACCAACATGAGAGATGAAGATAGATTGGATGGAGCAGATAACTTCAGATATTGTAAGCACAAAGTTCTCCTAATTCTAGAAGAGAATGAGGTATTGGATCATATCAAGCAGATGATTCCAAGACCAGAAGAGGAAGATGCCAAAGAAAAGCTCGAAAAGAATGAGGTCAAGGCTAGGAGGATCTTGAAAAAATCAATAAAGGATCATCTGATACCTAATGTATCAGAACTAAAGAATCTGAAGGAAATTTTTGATTCTCTAACTAGCCTTTATGAAAGTAATAATATTGTTCAAAAGCTTAGCCTACAACATCAACTCACAAACATGACCATCACTACTACATATTGGAAAAATTGTGATGATCTACTTGCGACATTATGGACAAAATTGGCCATACTGTCGAAAAAATAGAGGAAATTTATTTTTTTTCTCCATACTGCCCGATATCGTCGCACGTGTGACACACTTTTCAAATCGTCGCAAGAGTGACATCTTCTAAAGGTCGTCACTCTTGCAACAATGTAAAATTTGCATCACACTTGCAACATTGTGGACACTAGGTTTCCCCCCACCTCCCCCCCCCGAACGATCACCCATTATTTGACAAAGTCAACATTGACTTGGTCAATTGTTGGCAGAATTGCAACGTTATTAAATTTATAAATATGTTGCAACAAATTTTCTATAACAACAATGGTTCAAATAAAGGATAAGGTCTTCTTGGCGAACAAAAAACATGTTTTTTTTCATATGTTATAATAGAAAAATATAATAGATATTCTATTATACACCACTCAATTTTATAAGATAATCATTAGTATATGTCTGTGGGGAAGAATGTCAGAAAACATTAGAGGTGGGAAAAAAAATTAAGAGGGTGAAAAGGGTGATGGTAAATGTTATTTCCCTTGCAAAACTTATGGTAGTAGACGTCCCTAAAGAGTTTTAATAGCAACAACTAAGAACATTGTAGAAAATATGGGCACATGGACGGGAGATCAAATGAATATCGTCCAATGGTAATTAGTTATATATTCATTATCTATTTTAATATTGATTGTATTCTCAATATTTTATACTGTTTTATACATGCTCTAATTTTTCATGATTGTTTGTAATTATAAAGTTAGATTCCCCCCCCCAACGTTTTGCATAAAGCACCAATTAGTAGCATAAATGTTGTTGTACAAGATGAGGAACATGAAGCAGATAACTAAGATCAAGTTAATGATACCATGGAGTTAGATGACAGTAATAACATAGTTCAAGATGATGGGACAAATCAAATGATCCAAGACTTATTCGGTCATCCAGATGAGGATCATGGGGACAATAGTGATGGTATTTATGATCAACCTCTGATTGAAAAAGAAAATAAACGACTTTATAAAGGATCAAGAGAAAATATTATCTCCACTACATTGTTGTTGGTGAATTTAAAGGTTATGAATCATTTGTCGAACACTTGTATGACACAGATCCTAAGGTATGTAGTATGTTTCATCACATCTACATAAAGGTTGAATTTTACCCCCCTTTTTTAGTGTTAATTAATGTGTAAAATAAAAATGAAATAACAATTACTATTATTTACATTAACTAGTTATTTTTTATGTTTTAGATTGGTAGGTGAATTTATGTTACCCTCGTCAAATATTTTACCTTGCACATATCGAGATTTACATGTCATTATGAAAGACATTGGAATGGAGTATCAAAGTATAGATGCATGTCTTGATGATCATATTATATAGTATGGAAAACACATATTGTCTAACATCCATAGTGGGCTTGGAAAGTGAAAGTAGAGATGACACGTGTTCGCTAGAATCATCCCACAAGCAACGATATATGTACTATCGATATAACGAAGTCATGTGAAATGACATTTGAGGGGGTCTGATGTTTTTCATTCTCCCGACAATATAAAGTGGCAATTTCTATGAATACGTCATCGGAAAATGACCCAAATGTACTAGCGCATGAACAAATAAGAAGCAGTAGACAACTATTTCATGAGGATCTCACATATCAAGGACCGGTTAGAAGCCATTGGAGATCCAATAGAAGACGTTGAACTCATGACTACTAAAATCAATGGATTTCCCTCCTCTTGGGATCCATTTGTTCAAGGGATTTGCGCCATAAGAAAATTTCCCAAGTTAACCAAAATATGGGTAGACTGCACCCAAGAGGAATCTAGATTGATATACAAATCAAAAAATACTAATGATGATGAAAATAAAGAACTTGTTTCCCAAGTGAAGAAGAGAAAGGAAAGGGAATAAGGAAGCCAGAAGAAGCCTAAGAAACCATGCCATGGTAAGTGTGAGTCAAATATCAGATGCTACAACTGCAAGGAGATGGGACATTATGCAACACGATGTCCTCTTAAACATGAAAAGGGAAAGAATAAGTACCATGCACATGTAGCATATGTTGAAGAGAAGAATTCAAAGGATGAAGAGTATGTCCTTTAGCCAGTAGTTCTTCCAAGCACATGACTGGGGAAACAATATAAGACAACTCAAGTGGGTCAAGAAGAGCTAAATTCCAGGTTTTCATATCAGGTTTGATATTTTTATACTGTTGCAGTTTAAGTAAGTGTTGCAGATCTTTAAATTATATTATTGTTATCACTATTTCTAGTTTAGAAAACACTTTATTATTTTGGTACGACTACCATTAAATGAATGCTCATATTAATAATGCACGTTTACAAGATAAATTGATCTCCTTTAGGAGATGTTCTTGGTTGTTGACTTTATCTTAGGCGTGTTATCTTGTAAATTCCATGGAGGTTACCATGGAGATGTTGTTCTTGTTTCTTGTTCTGGGAAGGTCACAGATAATAGCTCTAAGAGGGAGTTATAATGATGGTTGTAGAAGGAAACAATCTAGATGCTCTCTAGACAATACATAAAGAATAATATCTAGACATAGAGTTATGCACATCCATGTAATGAAGGATAATAGGAAGTCATCACATGCAGAGGGAGAAGATGACTCCAAATGTTATATAGATTCAGAGGGACTTAAGCTTTAGAGGGAGTAGGCAGACTCAAAGTGACCCTCACCTCAGAGAGAGTCATTTCCTTAGAGACCTTCATTTAGAAATGATTCCTCCTCATATTCATAATGAGATGGGAGAGAAATACTTGAGGACTGATAAAAAAAATGATAGATTGAACCTTTAGAAGGTTTGAGGAGATATGAGACCTCCTGGGAGGATTCCCTTGTTCCAATGATAGAGGAGGAATCCAGTCAGGAGGATTGGGATATGGACCTTTTGCCTTGATTCTGAAGAAAGAAGGGAAGTCATTGGTGACTTCCAAGTTGATCTACAATATCAAGCATGTTGCATATGGCAGCATAAGATATACAAAGATTAATTTGTGGCTTGAGAATTCTATGACGGGACACTTGCTCCAGTAGCCAGAAGAAGTGTACATAGAGCATACACAAGATACATGAGAAGGAGTCTCATGTATGTATATTGAAGAAGTATTTGTGCGGACCTAAACAAGCACCGAGGTCATGATATGATAGATCAGATAATTACTTGATGAGCTTGGGAATGATTTCCCATTGGTTATATATATAAATGACATGTTACTGAGAAGAGATGAGAAGATCATAGTTGGGTGCAAGAGGGATCTCCCTTCACAGTTCGAGATGAAGGATCTAGGTATGATGCATTAATTCTTTGGATTGGAGGTGTGGAAAAGAACATATGATATTTTCCGTAGCCAAGGAAAATATATTGGTGAGATACTGCAGAGATTCAGGATGATGGACTGGAAGACCATGACCACACCCATGAACATAAATATGAAGCCCTTGAGTGATTCATATTCAAATTTGGTGGATCTCCTGATGGACAGACAACTGATTGGATCCTTGATGTACCTGGTTAACACCAGACCAAACATATGATTTGCAATGACTAGTATATGGTTAAAACTAGACATGTACATTGGATGGAAGCAAAACATATGTTCAGATACCCACATGGTACGATTGGATATGGATTGAGATATGCCTTGGATGGAGATGTGAAGATACAAGGAGATACAAACTCTAATTGGGAAGGGAGTGCAATGGATTAGAAGAGTACTTCTAGATGTTGCTTCATTGTGGGATCAGGTAAGATCTCATGGTTGAGAAAGAAGAAGTCATCAGTAGAACTCAATACAACAGAGGCAAAGTATATAGTAGACGGTATTGCAAGCTGTGAATACGTGTGGATTTGTAAGTTTCTTACAAGACTTCATCCGAGACATGATGCATAATAGAGAAATGAGGCTCCAGTACACATCCACATATGAGCAGATTGCATAAATTCTCACCAAGATTTTGTCCAAGGAGATGGATAGACGCGTAGCATCGGTAAGACATTCTCCTAGACTGGTCATGCGAATTTGACCAAGGGAGAATGATAGATTCACTCATAGGAGTATCCATGATGGTTTGGCTAGTGGTGAATGGCCCAGACACAGTCTTTCTCTTATTAGTCATGTTGATTTGACAAGAAGTGAAAAAGACTCGAGGTGCTCCAAAGACAAGTTTGGCGCGATACAAAATGTCCACTCTTGTTGACAGGGAGGTGTGTTTTTTTCTTCTCATGTCGGCTAACCCCTCTAGCCAAGGGTTCCCTAGATCAGTTGTGTGAGCTGACTAAGGGGGTAATGCACTGTCAGAACTGATGAGAGAAGAAACATCACACACATAGTTGTGAGGACTATGGGAGTAGCTTCATGCTACTGGATGAGACTATAACTATGCATGATGTCATTGTAGTAGTTGTGTGCTACTAGCTTGATGCATAATCATAGGTATGACTATGGTTGATGGCATTGTAGTAGCTATGTGCTACTAGATCATTGTTCAATAGTCATACAAATGACTATGGTTGATGGAATTGTAGTATTTGTGTGCTACTATTTGATTTTTTCAGATTTATTTGGATCCTGACTATGGACGATGGCATTGTAGTAGATGTGTGCTACTAGCTGATTGCTACATAGTCATGGAAATTGTAGACTATGATTATGGTTGATAGCATGGTAGTAGTTGTGTACTAGTAGTTGATTGTTGCATAATCATAGAGACTATTGGATTGCATGGTGGTAGCTTGTGTAACTATCATTTGATTGCAGGAGATAGACATTGTGTCTCTAGATAGTAGCTGTGTGCTACTAGGAGTGGTTGTGTACCACTGGATAGTGTTCGTGTACTACTATGGATCAACACAATCGTGTTCTAACAGATGGCATTGTAGTAGGTGTTACTGGTTGATTGTCATAGAGACCATCAAATCACGTTGTTAGTAGCTATGTGCTACTTTGATAGATAATTCGAGCTATCGATGGCATTGTGGTAGCTGTGTGCTACTAGATGATTGTTGAGTAGTGAGTGAACTACTAGATGAAAACATCATGAAAGATACCTCCCTAGCTAAGAGGGAGTGTTGATGTTTGGTAGCTAGAAGAAAAAAATTCCCTCCTAGATGACCTTTCTTAGATGCAGAGAAGATTCCAAAAGCAAGAGATCCATTGGACAGATGTTGAAATACTACATAAGAGAAGTCGGCCCATAAGAATAAAGAATAATGAAAATACACCTTCCAATAAGAGAAGTTGTCCAAGCTAGAAGGACATGAAGACTATAAATAAGGAAGCATCTTAGCTAATTTGTTCACTCAGTCACACTCTCTCAACTACACAGAAGCAAGGTGAAAGTTTGGAGAAGGCTACACTTACCCAATTTCTTCTTTTTTAGTCTTTTGGTATCTCTCTCTTGTGAGCTACTCCTTGAGGAGGTGTGTTATCTTGGTATATAGTGTTGTTGTTGCAGCTATGGTGATATTTTTGGTTGAACTAGTCTTTATGCTAGGTTTTATGTGTTTGGATTTGCCTTGTGAATTGAATCTAGATCTAAGAAAGATTGTTGGTTTTTCCCTCATTTTGGGTTTTCCTAGGATAAATCTCTTGTGTTATTTTTGTCTCTTGTTTATGGTGCTACTATATATGATATATATATTAATGGCAATGAAGTAAAAGAACACTAGTAACACTAATGTTGTAGATAAGGAAAATGTAACAACTAGATGGTAATTTTTAGTCATAAGATGATCCCTAATATAAATTTAATGGAAAATTTCATTATTGAGTATTTTAGTTACGAGGATGACAATAAAGGAAAGATTATTTTTATTCTCCACCTCCATGGTAAGCTTAATATTATTGTCCTCAGAATTAAGATGATCCTCGAATTTTCTAAGTTCCTCTTCCTCATAAGACCATTAAAAAGGTATTGTCCACGATCCTTCAGAATTAAGATGATCCTCGAATTTTCTAAGTTCCTCTTCCTCATAAGACCATTAAAAAGGTATTGTCCACGATCCTAAGCTAGAGACTAGGTTTAACTGAGTATGAATTAAGAGCAATGACTTCGAATTGTTGCATGAGTAGGTTGATAATTACGAGGGACAAATAGGACCCCATTGTGATGCCTTCCATTTATTCATAGATTTAATTACACTGCCTTATGTTTATTCATAGATTTCATTATTGAAGAAAAAGAAAGTGCATTCATAACGAGATTGGTGGTGTCATCATTAACAAGGGAGATAGCATCAAATAGGAGTAGGTTTTTTTAGTAAATCCAGATTTTTGATGAATTTTTTAATATTTGGGTTGGCAAAACTAATAGAGTAAAATTCTGAAATGCATAAAATTTTGATTTATACGAAATTCAAATTAATGCATAGAATTTTCATTCAAGCAAAATTCAAACTACCCCTGAAAATATTTAGACCCATTTTTTTTTTGTTTGACTGAAAAACTGTTTGTTACTACTCCCATCAAATATACAAAAACTGTTTGTTCCTACTCCCATCAAATATACAGCATAGTCCCTGCTTCTTGATTTGATATAAGAGGTATGGATCGAGCACACATCTAAAGAGTGAGTATGTGACGCAATGAAATAAAAGTTGCGAGTACGTGAAACACCAAGCACATCACCAATAGCTGCGAGTGTGTGACAGAAACACCAAGCACATCACCAATAGCTGCGAGTACGTGAAACAC
>JZKD02S1695554.1:287279-330550 GCA_000966675.3 Picea glauca | reverse complement strand
AACGGTTTTGGCAGTCCAATTTGGATCTGATGGTTCCTCTTGTTTCTGTGAGGGTTTTCTTATATTATAAGAAGCCCACCACCAGACCACAAGCCTTCTTCATTGCAGAGGAGGCAACCCATGATCGGAAAAGTTCGCTATAAGAGAAATTGGTTTATTACTACTTTTTTGCTAGCAGAATGGTATCCAACAACTCGAGGATACAGAACTGCTTTGGAGCAACAAGGGTGTTGAATTCGTTCAAATTAGTGCAAACATACGACTTGCTCAGTTGGACTTCTACAATATTGATAAAATTGTGGAGGGGATTCAATTACATTGAGTTCGTTGCCCTCACCTAGTGGGAAGAAACCAACTAAAGAGTGGGTTATCCGCCACAGCTGGTTGTTAGAATATGTAATTCATACTTGTTGTATTATTGGGTTAATGACCTGTTGAGGAGGTAGTTATAGTTAGATGATTTGATCTAACCAAGTCTCCTAGTTTGGTGTGTGGTTGAGATATTTGGTCAACCTCTATTGCTATTATTGTTAAATATATTGTACCCTCAACAGTATGACCGTACACTGCCAGTACTGGACAGTTGTACTTTCTATTTTTGTCTTGCTTGAGCATATATAGTTCAACCATCTTACTTTGTAACTAAGTTCTAAGTTCATTACTTCTTCATACATTTCAATATACTGTTCTATTCTTTCTCTTTGCATTTTCTCCTTGCTTCACAATTTATCATGGTATTAGAGCATCAAGTGTAAGCCTCTTCACACAGTCCGGAGAGCAACTCAATCCTCACAGCGCAGAGCCTCACGGATCTTGAGAGCACGCGACCCAGCCTTTTCACAAGGCTTGGAGAGCTGTTCGTAATACTCTTTAAAGATCGTCGTAAGAAGTTTGCAGAGGTTGCAGAGCGTACTTCGCTCGAAAGAACGAGAAAGCAGAGAACGCAGAAGAAGAAACTTTAAAGAAACCTGCAAAGTTTTTTCAAAGAACCGAAAAAGATTGACGCAAAAGTTGTTGCAGAATGAAAGAATGTTTAAAGAACTTGCAGATTTCGCTCAAATTCGTTAAAGATTCAGGCAGGAGGCAGAATCGTTTAAAGTTTTTGCAAAATTCGCTCAAATCTGTCAAAGATTGTAGCTGACAATGAAGAAGTCGTGAAATTCCTTCAAATCTCTGAAAGATTCACGAATCTTTCTTCCACAAGTGTAAAGAATGCGTCTCAGGTGCAAGGAACAACCACTGAGGCCTTAAGATTCGTCCTGCGAATGAATACAGAGTGGGAAACCCGTCTAGAAGGGATGAGGAGAGCGCGACAAAGGCGAAAGCATTTCAGCCGTCAGATCTTGCGCAAAGGCCCGACGGTCATTAGATCAACAAGAAGGTGCATGCCGGTTAGTCGTTTGGAGCGCACAAGAGAACTTTTAACTTGAGAAATCCCGACGTCATCTTGACCATCCATCAAGAGACACGTGGCGAGATCCTATTCCATCGTAAAACCGGGAATCGGGAGTTGGACGAGCAAAGGAAACTGCTCTCCAAAAACTCCGATACGCGATATCGCAAAATCCCGAGAAGACTTGTGAGCCGTCCATCTCAGAGGACAGGTGGCAACGGATCAACGCGCTCGTCGGCATTTCGACATTCGTGGTTTCAAGTTGTCAATGAAATTTGACATCGCAACTCGTGAAATCGCGATCAGATCTCAGCCGTTCATCTCTCCTGGACACGTGGCGAACATCGTCGCGCTCGTCGGCATTTCGACATTCGGGGTTTCAAGTTGTCAAAGAAATTTAACATCGCAACTCGCGAAATCGCGATCAGATCTCAGTCATTCATATCTCCTGGACACGTGGTGGACATCGAGGGCGCCGTCAACATATTGGCATTCAGAGTTTCAAGTTCACAGAAATTTGGAGCATCGCAAGTCACGATATCCCGAGGAGGAATCAGGACCATCCATCACTCCCGGATGCATGGCGTAAATCTGGGGACTCGGAAAAGTTCCGACAAGGAAAGGGCCATCGGCATATCGAGATTCGGCAAATCGCGAATCTTGAGGACAAGGATCTCGTGCACTTTGAAACTCCGAACTCCGAAATCCCGACAGGAGGTAAACTCCGTCGTGGGGCCCAACTCACATCATCTCATCAAATCGTGGGATCGGAAATCTCCACGGTGAAATCCCCGACGCAGATCTAAGCCGTCCATTTGTTGAGGACACGTGTCACAGATCGAAGCCATCAGGAAAAGTCTCGACAGGACAGCGCCATCGGAAAATCGGAGATCGAGGAATCGAGGAGTCAGAAAACCTCGACATCAGAACTTGCGAAATCCCGATTCGTGATATCCCGATAAGATCTGGACCGTTAGATCACACAAGATCTAGACCGTCAGATCACACAAGATCTGGACCGTTGAATTTTCCAAAGGCGATTTTTTCGCATTTCGACGATTTGAAAGTCAAAGAACGGGAAAAGCCTGTAGTGCCTTAACATTAAAGTGCGTGGTCACATTGTAAGGAGACCAAGGGCTAATTCAAGCCCGATAAGCTCCCATCGGCTATCGACAAATTGGTGTTTCTGAGATCGGAGGTAAATAAGAATTTTTCCCTCTATTTTTTCTGCACATTTTTTTTGAAATGTCATCATCTAGCAACCTAGGACCAACTTAGGGTCCGATTCTTCTGGGAAAAAACTATGAGTTCTGGTCTCTTCGAATGAGGTCGTTCTTGCAAGCACAAGAGTGTTGGGAACCAGTGGATCTTGGATATGTGGAACCAGATCCAGCCGCCCTCACTGCCATGACAAATGCGCAGAGAATTGCTCAGGCAACTCTGAGAACCAAAGAAAACAAAGTGAAATTCTGGATACAAAATTTTGTAGATGATTTGATTTTCTCGAAAATCACAGGCGCTGGTACTTCCAAACAGGCCTGGGAAATCCTCAAAACTTCCTACCAAGGAAATGACAGGGTAAAAATAGTTAAACTGCAGTCCTTGTGGACACAATTCGAGACTCTCAGGATGACAGAGTCCAAAACCGTAGATCAGTTCATGACCAGAGTCATGGGAATCGTGAACCAGATCAGACTGATTGGTGAAACCATCACTGATCAACGAATTGTTGAGAAAATCCTCAGAAGTTTACTCAAGAAATTTGAAATGGTTGTAACATCCATCCTTGAATCCAAGGATCTGTCAAGATTCTCAACAGATCAACTAATTGGTTCTCTGGTGACACATGAGACAAGACTGCACCTCACAGATGAGTCAATCTCAAATGCCTTCAAAACTCAATTCTCTCTCAGTAGAGGGAGAGGCAGAGGAAGAAGTAGAGGTCACCAAGGCAGAGGGAGCCATCAAAATAACTCTCATTCCACTGGAGGAAATAGACAACACTATCACAATCAGAATTTCCAAGGTCACCGAAATCAACAAAAAAATCAACATCAGAATTTCCAGCCTCAAAGAGGCAGAGGGAGAAGATCAAATGACAAATCAAGCATACAATGCTATTACTGCAAAAAGTATGGGCACTATGAATCTGAATGCAGGAAGAAGCAGGCAGATCATCTCTCAGGCAGAAGACATGTGTCAAATCACACGGGAAAAAACTCAGGAGGTATGTTTCTCTCATGCCACAAAACTGAACAATAACCTAAAGTTCTCTCGTTGTTGGATAGTGGATGCAACAATCACATGATAGGTAACAAAGAATTGCTTTCATGCATCGATTCATCAATATCATCTGATATTACACTTGGAAATGATTATTTAGTCAAAGTTCAAGGAAAATGAACTATTCCTATTATTACTAAACAGAATGTAAAGAAAGACATATGTAATGTCTATCATGTTCCAGACTTGAAACATAACTTGTTAAGTGTAGGACAACTCATTGAAAAAGGATATAAGGTACTTTTTGAGGGAGTCTCTTGCAAAATCTATGATAGAAAACCCAGCAGAAAATTGATTTCTGAAATCTATATGACTCCAAATAGGATGTTTCCCCTTACCCTCAGAACTACAAATCTGAGTCAACCTTATGCATAGACTGCATCAACCCTGCATGAAACAATGGTTTGGCATACAAGATTTGGACATCTACCATTTCAGAGTCTAAGTCTTCTTCAGAAAAACTCCATGGTCAAAGGTCTACCTATTTTTAAAGAACAAATTCCCCCATGTGAGTCTTTCATACTTGGAAACACAATAGAACTAGTTTTCCACAGTCTTCCAATCAAGACAAACAACATCTTGAACTTGTTCACACTGACCTATGCGGACTAATGCAAACAGAGTCAATAGGTGGTAGTTTTTACTTTCTAACGTTTATTGATGATTTCAGCAGGAAAATATGGATCTATTTTCTCAGGCACAAGTCTGAAACATTTACAAAATTCAAAGAATTCAAGGAAGAAGCTGAAAAATAGAGTGGCAAATTTCTCAAAGTACTCAGGTTAGATGGAGGAGGAGAATACAACTTCGGATAATTTGCAAATTTCTGCAAATCTCAAGGCATTGTCATGCAAGCAACAACAAGGTATACTCCACAGCAGAATGGAGTGGCTGAAAGAAAAAATCAAACCATCATGAATATGGCAAGAACACTTCTTAAAGAGAAATGTCTGTCAAATACTTTTTGGGCTGAAGCAGTAGCATGCTCAGTTTATCTTTTGAACAGATCACCAACCAGCAGCCTACAGATGAAAGTTCCCCAAGAAGCATGGAGTGGGACAAAGCTCAATGTAGCTCATCTAAGGACATTTGGATGCATAGCATATGCACACATACCTTCCGAATTAAGGAAGAAACTTGATGACAGAAGCTAAAAATGTATTTTCACTGGATACAGTGAAACATCTAAAGCTTACATGCTTTACAATCCCATCACCAAGAAATTAATTCTCAGCGGAGATGTACAATTTCTGGAAAATAAATTCTGGAATGATTCTGAAAATTAGCAAGTGGACAGTCAAAATCCATTGCTTCCCTGTTCTGAAAACACAGAAAATTCAGAACAACAAGTTCCTCAAACCATTCTTCCAAGAATGGATGTCCAAGGACAACTAGATAACTCATAGGATAACTCAACTTCTAGCAGAGAATCATTCTCTGAACCACAGCATCAAAGAACTCAAAGTTTGAGAGAAATCCATCAACAGTTGGATGACTTTGAGCAACATAATCTTTTTTCTTTAATGTCATGTCAACCTACATCCTTTAAGGAAGCAGCCAAGAAGCCACATTGGGTTCAAGCCATGAACCAAGAAATTGAATCCATTGAAAAGAACAAGACATGGGATCTTGTTGATTTTCCAAGACACAAGAAAAGTATTGGTGTCAAGTGGGTTTACAAAACCAAACTAAATGAAAAAGGACAGATTGAAAAGCACAAGGAAAGACTTGTTGCCAAAGGATTCTCACAGCAACCAGGTACTGATTATGGTGAAACTTTTGCTCCAGTAGTAAGGTTAGACACTGTCAGAACTCTATTGGCCATAGTAGCACAACACAAATGGCAAGTATACCAGATGGATGTCAAGTCATCATTCCTGAATGGTTTTTTAGAAGAAGTTTATGTAGATCAACCACCTGGATTTGAAGTCCAAGACCACCTAGCCAAAGTGTATCGGTTGAAGAAAGCCTTGTATGGCTTAAAGCAAGCTCCAAGAGCTCGGTACAACAGAATTGACACCTATCTGATCAAAAGTGGTTTCAGCAGAAGCCAAAATGAACCAACACTTTATACCAAAACAGATCAACACGGTAAAATACTAATTGTATGTTTATATGTTGATGACATGATTTACACAGGAAATCTAGAACTAACAGATTTCAAACATGCCATGCAATCTAATTTTGAGATGACAGATCTTGGCATAATGAAATATTTTTTAGGCATTGAGGTTCATCAATCAGCCAAAGGCATTTTTGTCTGTCAGCAAAAGTATGCAGCAGACATCATCAAATGGTTTCGCATGGAAGGATGCAATCCAACAGAAACACCCATCCCTTTAGGCAGTTTGTTGTATCTTACAGCAACTAGGCTTGACATCATGTATGCAGCTAGCCTTGTTTCCAAATTCATGGAATCACCCAAAGATTCGCATTGGAAAATGGCAAAACAAATTTTGAGGTATGTTGCAGGAACTCTCAATTTCGGTTTATGGTACACTAAATCTCATAGTAATCAATTCTCTGGTTACATAGATAGTGACTTTGCAGGCAACCTAGATGACAGGAAAAGCACATCAGGATATGTTTTTCAACTGGGCATGAACCTGATTTCATGGGCATCGAAGAAGCAGCCAATTGTATCCATATCTTCTGTAGAGGAAGAGTATGTAGCTGCTACCTCAACTTCATGTCAAGGTGTATGGATGAGAAGATTATTGGAAGACATGTCACAAACAGAAAAGGATCCAACTCCTATTTTCTGTGACAATACATCAGCAATTGCATTATCCAAGAACCATGTGTTCCACAAGAAAAGTAAACACATTGACACTCGGTTTCATTTCATACGCGAGTTAGTCAATAATGGTAACATTGTAATACAATTTTGTGGTTCTTGAGATCAGCTTGTTGATATTTTGACCAAGCCACTAGGAAAGTCATTTTTTGACTTCCAGAGACAACACTTAGGCATAGTCAGTACTGCTGATTGTAATTGTTGAGTCTAAGAGGGAGTGTTAAATATATTGTACCCTCAACAGTCTGACCGTACACTGCCAGCTGTACTGGACAGTTGTACTTTCTATTTTTGTCTTGCTTGAGCATATATAGCTCAACCATCTTACTTCGTAACTAAGTTCTAAGTTCATTACTTCTTCATACATTTCAATATACTGTTCTATTCTTGCTCTCTACATTTTCTCCTTGCTTCACAATTTATCAATTATTAGAATAAGTTAGATTTGATAAAGCTCTATATAATGAGCCAATGTATTGTATAATGTATTCAGTAATCTAATAAAGATATGTAATCATGTCGATCTCATTTGTTAATTTGGTATCAAAGCTTGAGGGGCCTGGGCCTGGGCCAACTCCCTCACGGGAGTGCTCAGGATCTTCTCACGGGAGTGCCTAGGATCTTGAGAATGAGTTGCCCGTTGTTTCCAAGGTTCGTGGAAGCTGTGAACCGAGTAGTGATCTGAAGGAGCGCTGACTTGAGAGTGGGTTGCCATTGTTAGGAAAAGGAAGGCGACTTTGCAAAGATAGCAAGCTGCTAGAGGTCGTGAAGGGGCATCAAGCTCCACAGAGGCAATGAACATGAGAGTCTTGGAGACAGGCTTGTTGTAAAGCTCGACGAGGTGAAAGTGAAGAGGGTTTCATCCAGAAGAAGCCATTGTTATGAGGTGAATCATTTTTTATCACCTGTTGATTATGGGAGTCTACGCTTATTTGATACTGGTAGACCTATGAAGTTGGAGCCGAGGATTGTGTGGCTGTTGAATTGTTTTAAAGCATATGTCAAGGAGATCCATTGGAATCTTGCCATTGGAGATCCGCTTCCTGATCCCAAAAGTTGGAGCTGTCATCATGGATGAGGGGGCGACGTGCACTGTTGATTTGTGCGTAAAGGAACTACTGTGTGAGAGAGCTGCATGAGACGTGAAACTATTGTGATCTGTTAAACTTGTTAGCTGATTGGAGGAGAACTGCACAACCATGGTGTTGATTGATTTGTTGTTGTAGTCATATCCTTCCTTAATTTGGTATTGTTGTTGCAAACGTGAAGCATTTGATTGTTGCAGACATGAGGTTGCCATTGTGTATGTGTATGTGCAGAGTCGCAACCCTGGGGAAGTCCGAGTGGAGATGTGAAATCGATGTCTTCTTGTAATCATTGCTCATGGTGACTATTAAAATGAGAACTCATGCTTTCTTCAAATCCTGCATGAGAAATTGTTGAGTTCCTGAAGATAGCTACCGTTTCTAAGGGATTGCAAACTGAGATTTTCATTTTTGCTTTGTCCAAGAGGGATTCTTGAAGAGATTAGCATTGAAACAACAAAGCTTAAGTGAGCAGAGCAGAGCCACTACTGTCTATTCAATTGTGAACTGTGTATTAAAGAGTTTGAGTTTACAGAGAAGGGGCGGTGAATAAGAGAGCAGCCAAATCACATTCTATGATTTGTGTGTAGCTTTATGATTTATTTGTACATCAGTTCATGAGATTTACCTTGCAAATGAAGGTGATACAACAGATTTGTTAGATAAGAGTGATATGAATCCCTAAAAGGGACTGATATGTTGTCATTGTTGATCCGTGATAGCATCAGAACATTTGAAGGTTGTCTTGCAATCAACGTTGCAGTGAGAGGAGTTGTTATGATTGTTGTTTGCATCAGTGATAAGAGACAATGAAGAGTCCAATTTTGTGTTTAGAATCTTAATTGTTGGTAGCAAGGAATCGTTGATCAATATCATTTGCATTACATGGAATATGAGGAATGCTATCACTGGATTCAATACATTGATATCTGAGAGACTGGTGTTGCAGCTCGAGAGGATGCAGTTGTCAGGGTTGCTAAGAGTAATCGATGCCTATGTGAAGATGCCATCGAGGTCTGTGTGAAAGGTGTCCAAGAAGTTGAGAAAGCACGTAGTGGTTTCCAAAACTATTGACAATTGCTAAATCCATCAAAGAGTAGTTGAGACTGCACAGTGTTGAACGAAATTCATTGGAACAAAAAAATTGTATGTCCACCTCGCAAAGCATTTATAGTGGTTGTGTGATAACCTTTATCTAAGAAAGGCGTGCAGGAATCATCACAAAGGAGAGATTGTTGAAGTGTGTACTGTGTTGGTCTCAGTACAACTGACGCAACCGAACTCCACGAAGCATGCCTGCTCACATAGGACCTTCCTCCACTCACGGCCCAAAGAACTCAAATGTTCCTCTAATTCCCTAGGGCTTAACCCTGGTGCAACTTCAGCCGAATCTGATGGTTGATGGGATTCTCACGAATTCTCTCCAAAGATCCTAACCATCGCTCCTCCCTATTGAGGATTTCCTTGATGTGAAATGTTTGGTGCAGTCCTTCAATAAATTTTGAAGGCTCCACTCCTCCTGAGCTTTTTGCATCTTCTCGACCTCTGGAAAATGAGAACTCTTGGCTCGCACTCCTTGCAGAAATTTTGTCAAGAGCCCTTTGTGCGCACTTCTTGCGGCAAATCTTCAACACGCTTAAGAGTTGAAGGAACTCGACTCTACGCACACCTGCAACAATATTCTTCTGATACTCTGCTCATAATCGCAACTCTGAGACTTAGCTTGGCCTAAGCACTCCTTGCACGGAACTGTGCCACTACACTTCTGAGATGAATGGCAACAAAGGTTATCTCTAATTGAACCCTTCTGTCAATGGACTCCTTGCGGACAATTCAACTGCACTCCTTGCAGGAATCCTCTGGCTCAATTAGAGAAACAATTGAAACTTATTCTATCTCCCTTTCAGACTTCAATACAACCATGAAATCACATACACAGCATATAAAAGCAATTGTATGACAGGAAGCAAACATCAACTGAGCATAATATCAATACACAGAGAAACAACACAAAACCATGGATCTGAATCAAAGCTTTATTCTATTAATTCAAATGTTTGTACATGGGTGTTCTTCATACACAGTTCTCTACTTGCTCTTCTGCTCTCCTCAATTGATAGATTATACAATGATACAATGAGGGTGTCTATATCCATTTTCCCTCTTGGACTCTAAGCTATCAAATCTAGAATTAAATTTATATCTAACTGCATTAACTATATTGAATGCCAACTATCTACTAAAGGATGAGAGCTATCCACTCAAGGTCCATTTACAATGTACAAGTGCGCCTTCATAAATGTCTTCATTAAAGACTTGCGCAACAATCCCAAAGTATTTTCAAAACTTGCGTTGGCTTATCAACTGTCTCCCGCTCCACGCTGGCTCACTTGATGGTTCAGTGATGCTCCTGCATCAACAACCAATGTTTGGGTATTGTATGCAGTGTGAATATAGTGGATAGCAAGCCACCTGATCGCTACAAGGAAAACTGATCGTTGAACTTGATGTGCGTTGAATCTTCCATCACCATGTGAAATTGGAGTTGAAATTTTCCATCTAAGCACTGATTTGATTGTCTGTTCACACTGTCATTGAGAATCATTTGTTGGTGGTTATATGTGGCATTGCTGCCACATGACCATTGTTGTTTATTGTAGTGCGTGGAGGCCGTTTTGTTGTTCTGGTAAGTAGAATTGTTGTTGTTTTTCATAGTCGAGGTATTTTGCTTGTTGAATGGAGATAGGACAGTCACCTAAGGAGAGTTGTTGTTGCTATTATTTCTATATTGGAGGGCGTAAGTATCTCTGGGAGCTGCCATATCCATAAATTGATACGCAAGGGAACAAATATTAGATCCAAGGGAAGGTATTGATCCCTGTGTGAAAGTCGTAAGCTGTGTAGCGTGGGTGAAAAGTTCTGGCACTGTTTTGAAGGAATTTTGCAGCATTCTTGCTACGTTGTGTAGAGGAGGGACACAATACTTGATAGAAGCCATATTGGAGAAAGAACCTAGTAGGTGGAATAAAGTCCCAATTATGTGGTTGCCGTAGAAACTGTCTGGAAGTTCTTATTTGGAGCCGCAGGTCCATTGGAAACTAGAGCTACCATTTTGTTGAAGGAATTGTTGTTCATCCACGTGGAAGGAGCCGCCAAAGGAGTCTTCGTGGAAGAGCTGAGCCGTCAGAGGAGATGTTAGTTCCTATGCAGAGATTGAATGACAGTGATCTTGAGAGGTAGTGTTGTTGGATGAGTCGGGATAAAGGACTCATTGATGTATTGTTGATTGATCGTTGAAGGAGAGATTGTTGTTGCCTTGTGAGAGAGCTTCTAAATTGTGTATTAAAGATATTGACAGAAAATCCAGATCTGAAATTGTTTGATGGATAGGATCCATCGTTGTGCAAAGAGATATGTTTCTATCGTTGTGAGGGGAACTGCCAAGTAGCTCAGAGGGGCCACCATTTTAGAGATCTGTTAGAGGACTTGCTTCTTCTCATCATCCAACAATTAAATCATTATTGTCTCCTGCAAGATTTGGCTCGATCTCTAGAGCCAGAGCGCCACCCAGACTCTTATCGATGCATGGGGTGAATTTTATCTAAAGATAAACTGCAGAGATATGGAGAAGTAAATGAGCCACGATATTGTGGCTTGCTGTAAGTGATATCCTAGAAGGAGAATGCTCCTATGGATCCAAGTGTTGGTTTTTTGAGGTCGTTGTTGTGGAAATAGTGACATGTATAAAATGTGTGTTTACAGTAGCCAAAGATAGAGATAATGCTTCCAGCTAAAAGTGAGAGACAAGTCACGAAGGAAGAGGAATCTCGAAGAGAGGGCAAGGTTGAAGGGCATGTGACAAATTGTTGTCCATAATATTGCATAGGACTCATTTTTTGAGTTTTGAAGAGGAGTTGCAATTGCAGAGCAAAGGAGTTGTAAAGAGAGAGGCTACTATTAATGCAATTTGTTGTTGTTCATGCCAGTACATGGAGGTGTTATAGCGAAATGAAGTGAGGTGTACGTGCTCATTCCGTCGGACTCACACATCCTCCAAATTAAGTCACAAAAGTGAGATTGAGTTGTGCTTATATTTCTTGTTTGAAKGTGTGATGATAGTTATTCAAGTTGTGTGAAGTGGTTGTGTGTCTTGGTCAAGAATGATGATGAGATGTAAATGGACATATGTAATGGGCTTGTAATATTGGGCATATGATTGGTGAGAGTATTGTTGATATTTTATGTACCTAATTGAATTGTTGTAGGAGGTGCATGATCGGTTGTACCCAACAACCCAAGTTATGGTCCAAATTGTAATGCTTATTCATAGGCAAGCTAAATTCCCCAAGTTTGTTGTAAGCCCTATTAGTAAGGCATAAACATGCATATGTGTTGTAGCGCAAAAGTGTGTGTGATCATAGGATGTGATACTCTCTCATAGGTAGAGAAGTTGTTGTATTAAGTTGTGGAGTTAACCACTGTGAGAGGTATGGGGGTGACAGGTGTACCTGTAGCCTAAACTTGATAATGAATCAAAGAAGCGAGAGACTTCGATTCAAGGTGGGGATGTGAGATGGAAGAATCTGAAATTTTGAGACCAAGTTGTGAGTCTCATAGTATGAGGGACCAAGTTATGTTTAAGGGAGAGCTTAACAATGATGAACTATGTAGCTGAAAACAATTCCTAGAGAACTAGCGGTTACAACGACAGATGACCCATGACCCATGTATTTTGGTAGATGGATTGTGTTTATATGGACATAAATAATTATATGCAAGTACAAGGTATAAGAGGAATCAAAGATAGTTCAAGGATGAAGCCCACACTAAATAAATATGTAATCAGTAGCACAAGCAAAAATGAATCAATCAACAAGTATTCATTAACGGGGTGTGTTAGAATATGTAATTCATACTTGTTGTATTATTGGGTTAATGACCTATTGAGGAGGTAGTTATAGTTAGATGATCTGAGAGAATAGGTCAAGGAGATTGTTAGATAGTTGGTTGTGAGAAAGATTATCTCCAACCAAGTCTCCTAGTTTGGTGTGTGGTTGAGATATTTGCTCAACCTCTATTGTTATTATTAGAATAAGTTAGATCTGATAAAG
Source organism: Picea glauca (assembly GCA_000966675.3). Classification (NCBI taxonomy): domain Eukaryota; kingdom Viridiplantae; phylum Streptophyta; class Pinopsida; order Pinales; family Pinaceae; genus Picea; species Picea glauca. Next base: position 317,881 of record JZKD02S1695554.1, on the reverse strand, counting down.
CTCTATATAATGAGCCAATGTATTGTATAATGTATTCATTTATCTAATAGATATATGTAATCATGTCTATCTCATTTGTTAATTCTGGTCACTAGGTGTAGGCATTTGCATCACGTGAACAAGGGCTACCAGGTAGATATCACTTCTTTTGCAGTTTTTTAACTCGACCAGAGGCAAGCAACTAGGTTTGGCCTTGTCCATTTGGACTCTTTGAGATAGGGTTGGCCTTGTCCATTTGGACTTTTTTCTTCTCCTTTTTCTATTAAAGAATACCAACCACAGTGGACCGAATAATACGGTTCTACTGCGAGTGGCTAAAACAAAAAGATAAAGAGGAGAAGGGCCATAAATGGCACAGACTGGAGCATTTTATTATATTAAGTCAGAGCAGCCACACATGAATAATCTAGGGATTCAAGTTCGTGGAATGAATTCATAGCAAGTGGAGGAAGTGCAAGACCTTTAGTGGCACCTGTGAAGGAGCATCCATAGCAAAACTTGTAGTGGTGTCAGTGAAGGAACACCCATGGTTTACCAAGCATAAGAAGTTACCCATTTATTTGTGGGTCTTCAACAATCATTAAGTAGCCTTTATTAGCCATAGGTCCCCACCATCCTAGTCTAAGCTTGGTCGAGGGCATCAAAGTAGTTTTAAGTGAAGATATAGCAAAAATAACCTAATAATAATTCGACTAGACCCAGGAAACTAGGGTTGGCCTTGTCCATTTGGACTTTTTGCTTCTCATGCATTTGTGTTGAAGAATACTAGCCAAGGTGGACTGAAGAATAGGGCTATGCACTGAGCGACGAAAGGAGGAAGATGAGGAGAGCCATTAGAGTGGAGCGTTCCGATGGAAAATTTTGGAGGCTCAATTGCTATTTTGAATCTCCAAAGAAAAAAACTGATGCACTAACTAGGGATATACATAAATTATTTACTTTCTCATCATTTTTTTTAGACCTATTTACTTTCAAATAAATTTATTTTATAACTATTTACAAAAAATATATATATTTAACAAAGTCTCATCTAAATGATGACATTTATTTTATTGAAATGCAAGTAATGTGCTGGTCTCAATCTATTCCGAGTGATGGAGATTACAAGATGCACAATAAGTGTATGAAATAATGTTGAAAAAAAAAGGATAAAAGGTATTCTTAATGGCATATCATTGATAGAGTTTCTATAAAGGAAAATATCAAGACTCCTCTAAAAAATAATTAGGAAGAAAATTAAATCTTTCAAGCTTTTAGTCAACTCTGCTCTTCAATCTTGACTCCTCTAAAAAATGTTGAAAACAAAAGGATAAAAGGTATGCTTAATGGGATATCATTGATAGAGTTTCTATTAAAGAAAATATCAAGACTCCTCTACAAAATAATTAGGAAGAAAATTCAATCTTTCAAGATTTTAGTCAACTATGCTCTTCAATCTTAACTCCTCTAAAAGATAATTAGGAAGAAATTTCAATCTTGCAAGTTGGAAGAAATTTCAATATTGCAAGTTTTCTTGTCTCTTTTCTCTTCAATCTTGCAGGGAGGAAATTTCAAACCAGCAAGCTTTCTTTCCGCTCACCCTACTCTTCAACCTTCAATCTCACAGTTCAATCTTCAATCTTCCAAGGTAGGAAGCAATCTTGCAAGGAGGAAATTTCAAACTGGAAATCTTTCTTTCCACTCACCTACTCTTCAATCTTCTAGGGAAGGAATTGCAATCTTCTAGGAAAAAACAAATCACTAACACTACTTGGAACGAAAATGATTAAATTGACTCACTTTCCAAGCACATGCTACTTGCCCAAGACAAGCTCCATAGGCTACTTGCACAACATATGAACTACTTCCCCAAGACAAGCTCCACAGGATACTTGCACAACATAGGCTCCACAGACTCCTATCCTTGATTGTTTCTCTTACTTTAATACCGTTGGGGAATCTTGCATGCAAAGATACAACATGACACCACAAAGTCTACTGGGCATCTTGCATGCAAAGCTACAACTTGATAGTTGGACACCGCAACAAAAAATCTGAACACCTCAACAACAACTTGATAGTTGGACACCACAACAACAAATCTGAGTTAAGGGCTATGTCTTTTTCTTATAAAAATACATTTAATGTTTGGAAGTAACCATAGTTGGACACTGTAACAAAAAATTTGAGTTAAGTCTATGTTTTTTTGCCTATCCAAAAACATTTAATATTTGGAATTGATGTTAATTTAATGTTTGGAATTAATGCTAAGTTGAAGCTTAGCATTAATTCATCTTCAAATATATATGTATCCACTTTCCTCTACTTTCCTAACCTCTACTTTCATAAGGTTGCAACTGACACTGATTGAAATGACCTGGATATCAGGCCAAACAAAACCTCCAACTTGAACTTAGGATAAAAATTGGAAAATGAGACAACATAGAATAAAAATTAAATGATATTTCAAAAATCATCATTGCTCGCTAAAAATTTGGACTAGATTCCTTTGAAATTCATGCAAAACTAATGAATGAAAAACTAAGGAACTGATTACTTTTAACTTATTTTTAACAAATGTCAAAGTTGTAGTTAATTTTTTTATATAGTGGTAAAACCATTGTTAATGCCACCGTCATCCATCTCGGATTCCAAGGTATTGACCATTGTTCTATCATTGTTCTATTGATACTCATAGAAATATTGAGAGGGGGGGTGAACAGTATTGCATAAAGCTTCTGTATTTTTCTTCCTTTTCAACCAGTTAAGTTATTTAGAAATGTGCACTTAATGACAAATACAAGCATAAATCAAAAAATCCATCTAATTTATTTAGAATTGCACACTTAATTGACAAATACAAGCATGAATCAAAACAACACAATGAACACAATACACAAATATTTTTACGTGGAAACCAAATGTGGGAAAAAGAAGAAAACATCTTCTTTATGTTCTTTTGCAAGAACCAACTTACAAGTTATGATTCTTCAGCTCGACAAGGACCCACCTATCACAAATAACGAGGACACCAATCCTCTCAGGCACCAACCTATCATAAATAATGAGGACACCAATCCTCTTAGACACCAACTTGTTACAAAATTGAGGACACCAATCCTCGGTCGGCTTCAACTCACCTTAGCACCACCCTGCCACCCTAAACTCAGAAAAATTTGTTACATCACTAAATATTTCAACATATTTTGACAAATTTACATTTATTTTCTTATGAACAGTTACCATATCATCTTCCACCTTACTTCACATACACCTACATGATCATATCACATCCATACTTATACTAATTTTCCTGAGTTCACCTTCCTGTATGTGGACGCGTAACAGTGACAATGTGGAAAAACTTTGACCACATCAAAATCATGTCAGTTACAATTTTGTCTATATAAAGTATGTGTATGCATGACTATTACATTGTGGACAAAATTTGACTAAATTAAATGGACCATGTCTTCCCTCGACTGTGTTTATATTATCCAAGCATCTCCTGAAGAATGGCATAATAATTTCATTATGATCTATAAAGAATCCATTACAAAGAAAGAACCAGAGAGAAAGACTCAAGTCACAAGTCTTCATCCTATCGCACTCATCCTGCAGTGTGCTTACTGAATCTCCCCATCAGACTGTAAGTTCCCCTTGTGACTCGCTCTGTCGCATTCTACTTTGGACTTCATCTCGTCACACTCCACAACACCATTCGTCGCACTAGCTCAAGGCATCGTGCAGATTTTCATCTGTGAAATATTTCACACACTCTGTCGCAATTCACTCTATCACTTGTCACTTGTTCAAAACATTGTTGAGATTCAGCATAATCATCCACTAATTAATTATGCAATCATAGATAAGGGAATTTTTCACATTCCACTTTACTTATGAACTATATCATAGGTTATCCTTCTATTTTGCATGCACTCTAGGTAGACTCAATCACTTTTGTGGTTTGTTTTGCGTCGTTGATCCCTTCGTCCTTCAATCCTTCTATGCACTTATGTTTCCAACCTTTCACATTTTTTTCCATGAGTTCCATTTCATGTGGATTTGCAATAGTACAGTGGAAATAATCCTTCCACACACTTTCTCTGCAAGCCTTCCATGCACTTCCTTTGATTGTGCGCCAACTTTCCACCATACTGTATGTGCGTACTTCAAGAATTCCATGCACTTCCTCTTCCTATGTTCCATGTTGACATCAATGAAAACATATGCTCAACAGATTCTGATCCTGGTGGATATCAGTGGCCACCCACCTTTTCTAAGTTGCTCAAAACAATTTTCTGACAATTTTGGCAATTTACTATTTTTAGCACTTTTAACTTTAGGGGCCATTTTGAGGGCCTAAATGAAGGTTTTTAGGGATCGAACTTCTCAATGATAGTCAAAGGCATGATTAAGACCCAAAAATGAATATCCTCGATGATACATTTACAACAGGATATCATGTGCCTAAAACAAAGATCGTATGCAAAAGCTATGACCCTGAGAAGTTGATGTACTGACTTACCCAAACAGGGCCCACATGAGTTTTGGTGCTTTATCTCCTAGGGTTAAGGTTTCAGATGTCTAGGGTTTTTTACATTCATGTTTATTGTAAAAATTCCTTCAAAGCCTCATTGTAATCATCTTCTGGTGAATGCGAGTAGGGGACACATCTCTTCTCAGAGATAAGCTGCCACCATTCTAGCGAGTCTTTCACTCTATATTCTTACAGTATTTATACATTTTCGCTCATTAATATAAAATTATGTATTACTATATCTCTGTGTTTATGGTTGCATCTTTGATACATTTCTATTAAATTATTGGATATCTGGGATATCTCTGTACATTGTTTTATTATATCTTCGCTCTCATTTCGTGTTGAAAATAATCTGGATCAGTGGTATCAGAGCAGGTTTCTCTTGATCATTTTTTTCAGTGAATGTCCCCGACAAGGTCCAACTATAGTAGGTTGGTTCTCGAGCTTATATCTCTTGAATACAATCTCTCTTGCATGCCCAAGAAACCCTCCATTATGGAAGAAAAGAAAAACCAAGAAGGAGATGATTCTATCAATATGTTGCTTGAGCAAGCTCTCACACGAAAGAGGGAGAAATGATGGAGAATTTTTCCGACATCCTTCAACGCATGCCAATAGATAATGCACATCCTCATCAAAAAACCACTTTTGAAGCACCTCTCCTTTCAAGACATAGGTTAATTTTTATATTCTTGTATTTGAAGGTTAGATAGATGCAGGTGCCCTAGACAAACGGTTAAATATGTTAGAAGGTTATTTGTCTATTCATAATTTTTTTAATAGGGAAAAGATCACCTTCACACTCCTTAAAGCTCTCCCCCATGTCAAAAATTGGTGGGAAACTTACTGGGATAAAAGTTCCACAGAGGAGTCTGGAATATATGTGGCCGAGCACACTTGGGATTTTTTTGTGGATGCGGCAAAGGAACAATATTACCCTGTGTTGGAAACTATGAGGACCAGTACATGAGATGGACTGCACTGCGATAAGAGAGTGGCCAAGCAGTTCCGAAGTTCACAAATACCTTCCATACCTTGCACACCAAGATGGGTATCAAAGACTCCGAACGACATTTGGTTCTGAAATATTGTGGGGCTCTACACAGATACATCCAAAATGAAATGGATTTTCTGGACATCTCATCACTCGGTGCTGCTTATCAATATGTTGTTAAAATCAAGGAGAAATTTAAGCACGAGAACAAACAGGATTTTGTGAGTGCAAATATGCAACAACCAAAGTATGATAAAGACATCCCTAACAAACAGTCTCCCGAAAACTAGTCCAAGACACAGGAAAAAAAGGGTCATGGGAAGACAAAGAAGGACACCGAGAAATGGTGCAATTTCCACAAAAGCCCTTGGCACAACACTGAGGAATGTCGCTCAAAATAGTCATTGGTTTTCGAGATCAAAGACAAGGATTCGAACCCTGATTCAAAATCTGATTCTAAAAATACTGGTAAAAGACAGATCATCGACGTAGACCCCACTGCTATTGCCGCGACCACAACAATTCAACCAGAAGAACCAATAGATCCTCAAGAGGGGAAGCACCTTTTTCATTCATAGATGTGGGTGAAGGGGACCCCACTCCATTTTATTGTTGATAGAGGAAGCTAGAAGAACCTCATCTCAACAAAGGTCGTCAAACAATTGGGATTGTCAAGAACACCACACCCACATCCATACAACATCGGTTGGCTTCGCCATGGATGAGATCTTTGTGTCAGCCAACAGTGTCGATTGTCATACGGAATCCAACCATTCAAGGATGAGGTATTACGTGATGTTTCCCCACTGGATGTCTCTGATCTTCTCTTGGGAAAACCATAAATGTGGAAGCGCCATGTTGTTTATGAGTCTCGACCCCATAGTGTCATTATTTATTTAGGGAGCCATATCTATAGAATACCAAAGGTATTTCTGACTACTGTTCCACCTAAACAATGTCGCAAGGTAGTATCTCATACTACAAAATTCAACTTCTTCACAATCTGTTCAAAAGGTGAGCATAAGGATACTACAACCACTACAGCCTCAGCCCAAGCACCTTCTATCCAACAGAAGCAGGTCAACAAGATTGAAAAAAAGTGTAAAGATTCCTTCTACACACAGACATGTCATGTATCCAAACTGGTTAAAAATGCCCAACCCTTCCAGCCACATGTTCATGACAACCTTCAACAATCTAAGAAGTGCAACTTCTCCAATAAGGCAAGCAACTTGTCAAGATGCAGATTCAGAAAATGATTTTCCTTCTCCCTCGGGCACTCAACGCAATGGAGACCATTGCTTCCTAAGGAGGGAGGATTCATCTAGGTGGATATCAGTGGCCACACACCTTTTCCAACTCGCTCTTTGGCAATTTACTAGTTTTAGCAGTTTTAACTTCCGAGGACATTTTGAGGGCCTAAATGAAGGTTTTTTCAGGATAGAGCTTCTCAATGATAGACAAAGGCATGATTGAGCTGCCAAAATGAATCTCCTTGACAATACCTTTCCAACTATCTATCGTAAGCCTAAAAGAGAGATTGTATTCAAAAGTTATGACCCTAGGAAGTTGATGTACTGACTTACCCAAATGGGGCCCAGATGACATTTGGCGCTTCATATCCTAGGGTTAATTTTTTGAGTGTCTATTGTTTTTTACATTCCTTCTTATTGTATAAAGACCTTCAGAGCCTCATTATAATCATCTTCTGGCGAATGCAAGTAGTGGACACATCTCTTCTCAGAGATAAGTTGCCACCATTCTAGCGAGTTTTTCACTCTGTATTTTTACAGTCTTTGTAAATTTTCACTCATTAATAGAAAAATGTGTATTACTGTATCTCTGGGTTTATGGTTGCAAATCTAATTCATTTATGTTATATTATTGGATATCTGGGATATCTCTATACATTGTTTTATTATATCCCCGCTCTCATTTCGTGCCGAAAACAATCCGGATCAGTGGTATCAGAGCAGGCTTCTCTTGATCATTTTTTTCAGTGCATGTCCCCGATGAGGTATGAGTATATCGATTTGGGTATCGAGCTTGTGTCTCTTGAATACAATCTCTCTCGCACACCCAATAAACCCTCCATGGCGGAAGAAAAGAAAAACAATGGAGCAGACGATTCTATCAATATGTTGCTTGAGCAAGCTCTCATGCAACAAAGGGACATAATGATGGAGTGTTTTTCCCACATCCTTCAACACCTGATGATAGAAATAGGCACATATTCATCAAACAACCACTTTGGAAGCACCTCTCATTTCAAGGTACATGTTAATTTTGATATTCTTGTATTTGAAGGTTAGATAGATGCAGATGCCCTAGACAAATGGTTAAATCTGTTAGAAGGTTATTTCTTTGTTCATAATTTTTATGATAGGGAAAATATCAACTTCGCACTCCTTAAATATCTCCCCCATATCAAACATTGGTGGGAAACTTACTAGGAGAAAATTTCCACAGAGGAGTCTAGAATATATGGGGTCAAACCCACTTGGGATTTTATTATGGATGCGGTAAATGAACAATATTACCATCTTGGAAACTATGAGGACCTGTACATGAGATTGACCACACTGCGGCAAGAGAGGGGCCAAGTAGTTCCAGAGTTCACCAATACCTTCCATACTGTTAGCACCATAAGTCACCCCTAGATTACGGAAAAGGTAAGATTGATACCCATCAGAGTTTTATGTCATAGGTTGGTTATGAAAAGGTCAAATGGGTGCAGTCTCAAGAAAATATCATCTTAACTAATAAAACTGGATTGATATGCATGAGTAGGTGAGGTCTTAGTTTAACTTCATACAACAAGTTATAGTAAGGGTGAATAGGAGGAAGGCTTCGGTGAGAAGATGTAGAGATCTACCAAGGAAATCAAGTATTCTAATAGGTCAAACAAGAGAAACTTAAACACAAGAGCTTATTGAATTTAAGTCTCAAAGAGACTGAAAGGAATTACAACAACGCTGTAATCAAGCATACATTATAATGTAGTCACAATAATTCAAGTGAATTAGTCAATCATGAATTCTTTCAGCATGAGAGGGAGTAATAAAGTTGATCATCATTAAACAAGAAGTCTCAAATTCATATACATAACTAGATAACCAGATATTTCATTAAAACTTTATAATTCGGGAGCTTTGCTCTACCATCGACCCTTACAAAATATAAAAATTGAGTATTTATACCCAAAGCAACTCGCCCTCTGCAGAAACATTCTATGGTGATTGTTTTCAAGGCTTCACATCTTATTCTTCTCTTGTCAGATTGCACATGAATTCTTTTGTCAGACGCGATCTCAGATCAGTATGGGCTTTGCCAAAAAATTCATTGACAGAGAGACCTTGGGCTGACAGCCTGCCTCCACGGTCGATGCTCCCATGTTTTCCATTTACGTGGTGAAACGAGGTTTCAAATACCTCCCCCTGCTTCCATTAACTAACTGCATTGGGATCGGGGTCGATACTGACACCCATGAATGTCTAGGTGAGTACGCATCTTATTTGAGTAAATTATGGTGGCTCGAGGCCATGCAATTATTCTCTATGACCGACTCGGGCACTTTGATTCTTTGCACAACTTCCTTTCATCACCCTATGTGACCGTGTTCTATGACCTCACACTTAAACAAAATGGAATTTCGGGACTTTGCATATTGGGATTTCTCACTCCCCTCGATTCACAATGTTTTGATGCCTGGATCCACGAGACGGTCCATCTGGATCAATGATGAGATTTTCCCTGATTCTAATGGTCACGATTGGTTCCTCGAATGTTTCAACTGGTTGTTGTTGGATCAGTGTTTATTTTCTCTATGGATCTTCTTTTCAATACAACCTCGGGCTGGGACCATGGGCCCAACTCATAGGCATGCCACAACTTTGGGTTTGAGTTCATGAGGTGCTTCATTCTCAAAACTTCAGGTCGCAAAATGTCTAACCCTCATATCGGGTGCCACACGTCCCCTTTGATCAGATGACCCAGATCATATTGACATTTTGGGTCTCGGTACTTCAGGCTATGGATTCACCTTTCTAACGAGAACCCTAAAAACTCGATTCCTGATCTATATGAAAATTTTCGATGGTAGATCAACGGCCCTCGGCTCTCCACGATTGGACATCCCAGATTTACTTTTTCATGAATCGGAACTTCACAATTCTTGTTGAACATATTTACAACATTTTGAACTCTCGATTCCTGTGCTCGCTTTCCTTCATTGAATACTGAACTTGCTAGCTCACTTGATTTGCGTCTACATCAAACCACTTCAAGTGTTGTGCTCGGTGGTCAAGCTTGTGGCCTATGAACAATCTTGGGTGACTGGCTAGAAGCTCAGGGAGAATAAGAGTATCAGTGACAGAGGAAAAGGGAGAAATTCATTGACCCTAGGGAAAACATAAATTCTTTTGGCCAATGGCTTTCAGGCGGTCTGACAAAGGAAACAGGTCCTATGAACACGAATGGAAGAAAAACCACAAGCCGAGAGGAAAAATTACAATCGGGTCTACATAGGGAGAAAAGATAGAAAAAATTATAGACCTAGGCAAGAAACATGACTCTAAATACCTTGTCAATTTTATGTGCTAACATTAGGCTCCATGGGGGATAGATTCCTCCTTGCGAGGCTCTAAGAATTCCTTTCGTAAATTCAGTGCCTTAGTGTTGGGTTGTGGAGTCTTCTATTAAAAATTATCAAGATAAACAAAAAAAGAGATGGTATTTACAATGGTGGGACATTGGTTGCAGCTCTAAACAAAAAAATTCTTTAAGAAGTGCCCATTTACAGGGCCAACAAAAACTTCATCACCTTCCAAATTCCACAACCTGTAAATGTTGTTTGGAAATACTTCAAATATTTTGAAGGGGTCGAGCCAAAGGGATTCAAATTTTCCATGCTTTCTATTGTGTTGCCTGGGTGCATCCCATTTGAGTATCAAATCTCCCAGATGGAGATCCTCCTTATTGCTCTTCCTGTCAAAGATCTGCTTGGTTTTATACTGTCAGTGATACACTTTTTTCAGAAGTTTCTCTCTTTCCTGTTGCACTTCTACCAGTTGATGAATTCTTTTGATCATGTCATCAGGATCTTCCTGGCGGTCTTGGAAGAAATTCACCACAGGCAAGGTGATCTTAGAAGGAAAAACTGCTTCAATCCCATATACACACTAGAAAGGAGAGATGCCCAAGGACTGCTTTGTTGTCATTCTATCATCCCACAAAGCAAATTTGATCTTTGAATCCCATGCTTTCTTGTTATCCTCTAACAATATTTTGATGATCTTTACCAGACTTTTCTTATAGGATTTTGCTAATCCATTTCCTTGGGGATAATATGGGGTAGAGTGAATTAGTGCAATTTCAAATTTCTCACAAAACCAGATTAACGGTTCATCTTTGAAGGATGTAGCATTGTTAGTGATGATATTGGTCAGCCAACCAAACCTTACTATAATATCCTCTAGAAAACCAATGATCACCTTATGAGAAGTGTTCCTTGTGAGGATAGCCTCTACCCACTTGGTGAAATAATCTGTTGCAGTTAGGATCCACCTATGTTGACCACTTTAAGGAGGATGAATCTCCCCGATAAAATCCAGACCCCATTGTTGAAAGGGTTCTCAAGCTAGTACATGCTTCAATGGTAGAGACTTGAGTTACTGCTTTCCAGAAGATTTATGACATTTGATACAAGACCTTACCTTCACACAAACATCAGTGAATAAATTAGGCCAGTAGTACCCAACTCTAACAATTTTGTAGGCGATGGTTTTCCAGAAATGATGTCCCCCACATAGGCTATCATGGAACTCAAATATAATCTTTTGGGCCTCCTGTCAGTCTAGACATCTCAGAAGCACTCCTAGATGGTTTTTCCAATACAAGACCTGGTCAATAAGGAAATATCTAATTGCTTTGAGCTTTAAATATCTTGCCTTACACTTTCCCATACTAGCTGGAGGTCGCAACTCCTGCAGAAATAATATAATATCTTTGTACCAGAGTCATTGTGTTAATGGAAGGTTGTCCTGAGGACTACTATCAGACAACCCAACATGTTGATTTTCTGAGCAAGTGTTGATGAGGTTAACCCTCAGGGATTTGCAATTAGATTCATCAAACAACTTGGCTAAACCTTAGCCTTTAACTAGCTTGGTGGGTTTTATTTCCAGATCAAATTCAAGGATTTTGGCAATCCACTTGCTCCTTCTCTCATCTATGTTAGGCTGGATGAGAATGTATTTCATAGAGGCTGAAGGGACATACACAATGACCATTGAATGTAAAACATAGACTCTAAAATATATGAGAGATTTCACCAAGACATAGGCCCACTTCTCCATGATGTCATATATGATCTCTGTATCCCTCAATGCTCTGTTGAAAAAGGAGATAGGTTGTTCTATCCCTTTGTCATTTTTCTGCAACAAAATGATTGCTACTGTATCATAGGAAGAAAAGGAAAAGATGAGGAAATCCTTGGAATAATCATCATTGATTAGCATGGGTGCCTTAGTCAATGCCTTATTAATTTGGTTGAAGGATTCTCTGGGCTCAACAGTCCATTTCACTTTGTGCCCCTTCCTGAGCATGATTGTGATATGCTTCATTAGTTCAACGAAATTGGAAACAAACCTTCTAAGAAAATTAGATTTCCCCATGAAAGACTGGAACTCTTTCTTGGATCTCGAGAGTGACAAGGTTTGGATTACTTCCACCCTTTCGGGATCAATTCTTACTCCCTCAGAAGATACTATATGTCCTAGTAACTTTCCTTCCAGCATAGCAAATAATGATTTCTTAGGATTTAGGGAGATACCAAATTTCCTGCATTTTAGGAAAACCCTTTTTAAATGCTCACAATGCTCTCTATATGATATGGAAATGACTTTGATATCGTATAGATAGATGACCACAAACTTGTACTTTTCTCCAATGAAAGAGATATCTATGGCTCTTTGAAAGGTCACCCCCGTGTTCATCAACCCAAAGGGCATTTTGGCATACATGAATGTACCCCAAGGAGTGCTGAAGGTTGTTTTTTCTCTATCCTCAGGCAGGACCGAGATCTGATTGTATCCTAAAAATCCATCAATCATGGATATCCTTGATGCGTCAGTTACCCTTTGTAATATGTGCTCCATTTTCATCAAGGGGTAATTGTCTTTCTTTGAGCTCTTGTTCAGGCTCCTAAAATTGACACAAAGTCTAATTTTCCCACTTTTCTTTCTCACTAGGACTAGGTTGGCTATCCACTCTGAATATCTCAAGGGAATGATGATCTAGGTGTCCAATAGTTTATTTACCTCTCTCTCCATGATAGGAAGTAGCATAGGATTTATTTGTCTTAATTTCTGCCTAAATGGTTTATCCTCCTCTTTCAGTGGGATATTTTTCTCAATGACGCCTATGTCATATGTTTTGAGGTATTCATAGCTCCAGGAAAACACATCAGTGAATTCCCTTAATAACTCAACATACTTGGCCCTCTGCTCCTTTGAGAGGCTGGTTGACAGTCTGACAAACTTTGGATTCTCCTTTGTACCAATGTTGCACTCAGCTACATCAACATCCTCAATTGGGCCTTTAAGCTTTACTACCACATCATTCCCATCGAAAAATCTTTCCAAAGGAATCAACCCCTTTCGAATGTGATTTTTAGGAAGATGAACAATATGGTGATTTGCAATTTTATTCAAAAATACTTCAGGGGAGGATCACCCTCAAAATCATGATCTTGATCAATGTGTAATGCAGAGAACTCATCAACCAAATCAAGAAATATTTTGATTTCAAGATCATCCTCGAACACCTTCCAATGCATGGTATTATCAAGTACTGGGGACCTATATATAATTTCAACATCATACCTGAGCTTAGGTGGCAATGGGATCCTGAACTTGCTTGTTGAGATAGCTAGAGAATCGGCCATGACATTTTATTCTCTGGGAACAAATGAAATGTTGAAATCCAAGAAAAAACATGTCAACTAGATCCCATACTTCATTTCTATAACTTTTGAGCTAAGGATGTCTGGCCTGATAAGCATTTTTTATTTGTTGGACTATCAACTCAGCATCCCCAAACACAAATATCTCCTCAATTCCCATGTCCTTTGCAGCCCTTAAATCTAAAACAAGAGCTTTATACTCTTCCACATTGTTGGTAGTTTCAAATTCTAATTTGTATGACAAAGATATGGTTTCCTAACAAGGTGACACAAAAAATACTCCAGCACCAACACCTTCACTAGAAGAGGCTCCATCAAAGAACATTTTCCACACAGAAGTAGTTGGGGAGGGTATTTCATGAAAATAAATGGGTTTCTTTCTGATTTGAAGAGGAGCTTCAGGAGTGTTGGTGAGCTGCAACAAGCTAGATCCTAAATCAATGTTAAGGGAAAAGATAGAATGATTGGTGGGGTCTGCTTCATTACTGACAATATAGGCCAACTAAGCTTCTTTTTACAGTCTTCTATGTTCCCCTCGAAAGACTGGAATGGTAGCATATGTGAGGTTCATCTGTAAGTTTCCCCCAAGTTTTTTTTATCCAATATCTTGACAACAACATGCCAAACTTGGGATGAACGTTAGCCACCACAATATCCATGACCATACTTTTCTTGGTAGCTAGAACAATGTCACCACTAGATCCTTGATGACCCCAAGACATTGCACCCTTCTCGAATCAAAAGAATATAAATCATGATAAGATTTTATAATTTCTAATCCAAGTTCTTCCATGATAGTCTTGGGCATGAGATTATGAGACACCCAGAATCCATCAACCAGTTATGAAACACCTTATCGTGTATGTTCAAGGATGTGTATAAAGGAGGGGATGATTCATCTCTATCTTCTGCCATAGGACCTACGATGACTACTGGTTTTTCATCTTGGAGATTTACTGAGTCTGTGGAATGATGGGGTGGATCAAACTACAACAGTTTATAGAGGGACCTTTTGAAGTCTTAAGGCTTGACTAGGTATGAAAGGGGAACAAGGATTCTAATCTTCTAAATTTCATGGTCAAAGCTAATGGAGGAAGGGGGCTTTAGAATTTCTCTCACCTCTGGGACAGAGTCTTTGGTTATTTGTGGAGGATTCTGATCATTCTTTTCTTTGTTGTTGTTTGTTGCATCTTTAGCAGGATTTTCTTCTTTGAAGGGTTGATTAGGGACATCAGACTTCCCTTCTCTCTTCTTAGGACAAAGGTTGTATTTGTTGGGGACATTAGTTTCCTTCTCACCCTTACTTAGCTCATTTATTTGGCTATATATGAGGGACTCCTCGTAGGCAGATTGAGTTAAATGGGGAAAAGGGGAGGTGTCTCAAAAACAATGAATTTCAAGGTCAAGCTCCTCTTCTTCCCTCTCCTCATCAATAACAAGGTTGTTTTGAAAGGGGGTTTGGATTTTCTGATCGTTTCTATCTCTGTCCCTTTTTTCCCTCGGCATAATCTCAAGAGAATTGTTATTCAACCTCTTGAAGTTGCCTCTGTTATCAACATTTTGAGGATTTTTGTATGTTGGATTCCTCTCTACTTCCAATTTTTCCATTCTAGTTGAAAGTGATTTTAGTAACTTGGTTACTTCATATATTTTTTTGGGGGGGACAGAGGATATGAAGGTGGAGGCTTCAGATCTCTTCCTTGGTATGTCTCTATCATCCTTATTCCTGAGTTGGTTAGTGGTCAACATGTTAGATTTGACCTCCAGGGTTGCATCTTGCATATTAGTCAAGGAAGTATCTCTTCTCTCTCTTAGCAGGAGGCATAAATCGAGGTCAAAATCACTTGCATAAGTGATTCTGGTAGAGGTCATTGTCAGTTTGATCTTAGCATGGATCTTATTGTACATCTTGTTGAATCTTTTGGAGAAATCGGAGACAAATTCCCCCTCTTTTCTCTTCAGGGACCCAAACTCTATGATATAATACATAAAATATTTTTTATCCCCCCACTACCTCAAGAAAACATCATCTAGGGCTTCAATCCCAGCAATAGATCTAGGGGTCAATCCCCTAAACTATTTCCTAACCGCACCATCAAGGCTCTGGACAAAAACTCTCATCCAAACATCTCTGTGTTCAATGTTATGGTTGTCTACATAATTGTTGAAATCAACAAGGTGCTCTTCAAAAGTGATGTCTTCTTCTCTAGTGAATTTGGGAATATACTTTAGGTAATCTCTAGCAGGGAGAGAATTCATTGGCTGAGGTAGGACTAGAGGGGAATATCGGGCAAGAACTATGGAATCCATTCTATTTCTAGGGGGATTTGCACCTGTCATAGGGATAATGGGTGGAGGAGAATTAGGAGGATATAGAGTTCAACCAGGGGAGACTAGAACTAAGCTTCCAAGAGGAAAAGGAAACATCAAAGGATTCAAGGAAAGGGCTTTAGGGCTCGGAGGAACTGAAGGTTCCCTTTCTGCAAAATATGTAACTCTAATAGGAGGAGGGGTAGTAAAACCTTTCGATGTTCTGGGTCTATACCAAGGTACAACTTCAGAGGATAGAGGAGTGACAAGGATTTCTCCCTCCAATCCCAAACCAAGAGGGGAAAACTCAACAAGAACACTCCCAAAATTTAAAATTCGGGAAATTCCAACATAAGGTATAACACGAGAATAAGAAGCAAAAATTGGAGTTTCTAAAGAAGGATAGTGAAATACCTAGTTCAACAGTAGAAGTACCTTCTTGGAGGGCCTTTCCCTTTCTGACGATTTTCTCTGGGTCAGCTTCAGGTGTTTCTAAAGGAAGTTGTGGAGTAGACCTCGTGTGTCTTCTTCTAGAAGCCACAGCTGAAACAATGGAGTCTCCTGTGGATTTGCATCAATAGAGTCACCACAGTGGATTCTCCAGGTGCACAATTGCAATCTTTGATGTAATAAGTTCTGATGCATGTTAAGAACTAGTAATATTTTTCGTTCAATCCCAGGGAAAATCTTCAATTTCGTCCCCTTCAGCAGCACCAGAAATGTTAGCACCAGAAGTCACCCCTGAATTGCGACAGAGATAATCTTGATACCCATAAGAGTTTTATGTCACAGGTTGGTTATGAAAAGGTCAAGTGGGCACAGTCTCAAGAAAAATATTGTCTTAACTCAGAAACCTAGACTAATATGCACGAGCAGGTGAGGTCTTAGTTTAACTTCAAACACTAATTTATAGTAAAGGTGAATAGGAGGAAGGCTTAGGTGAGAAAATGTAGAGATCTTCCAAAGACATCAAGTCTTCTAACAAGCCAAAGAAGAAAAACTTAAACACAAGAGATTCTTGAATTTAAATCTCAAAGAGACTGAAAGAAATTACGACAACACTATAATCAAGCATCCATTATAATGTACTCACAATAAGTCAAGTGAATCAGTCAATCATGAATTCTTCTAGCATCAGAGGGAGACAAGAGTGATTCAGAAATATCACTGTCATTAAACAAGAAGTCTCAAATTCATATACATAACCAGATAACTAGAGATTTCATTAAAACTTTATAATTCGGGAGATTTTCTCTACCATCGACCCTTACAAAATATAAAAAACTAAGTATTTATACTCAAAGAAACTCGCCCCCTACAAAAACATGCTCTGGTCATTGTTTTCAAGGATTTGTATCTTATTCTTCTCTTGTCATACTGCACATGCATTCTTCTGTTAGACGCGATCTCAGATCAGTATGTGCTTTGCAAAAAACTTCATTGATAGAGAGACCTTGGGATGACAGCCTGCCTCCATGGCTGGCGCTCCCATTCTTTCCATTTACGGGATGAAAAGAGGTTTCAACTACCTCCCCCTGCTTCCATTAACTAACTGCATTGGGATTAGTATGGATCCTGACACCCATGAATGTCCAAGTGAGTACACAACTTATTTGAATCAATTATGGTGGCTCAAGACCACACAGTTCTTCTCTGTGACTGACTCGGATGCTTCAATTCTTTGTGCAACTCCCTTTCATCGCCCTACATGACTGTGGGTTGTGACCTCGCGCTTGAAAAAATAAAATTTCAGGAATTCACATATCGGGAGTTTTCACTCCCCTCGATTCACAATGTTTTGATGCCTAGATCCACGATATGGTCCATATGGATCAATGGTGAGATATGCCTTGATTTTGACGGTCATGATTGGTTCCTTGAATGCTTCAATTGCCTGTCACTGGAAAGGCGCTTATTTTCTCTATGGCCCTACTTTTAATTATGATCTAGGTCTGAGACCATGAGCTTAACTCATAGGCACACTGCAACTTCGCGTTTAGTGAGTTCATGAGGTGCTTCATGCTCAAACCTCCATGTCACGAAATGTCGAACCCTCAGATCGGGTGCCACGCATTCCCTTTGATCGAACGACTCAGATTGTATCGGTGTTTTGGTCTTGGGGACTTTGGGATATGGATTCACCTTAATGATGAGAACCCTGAACTCTCGATTCCAAATCTGTCCAAAAATTGTCGATGGCATATCAATGGTCCTCGACTCTCCACAATTGGACAACCCAGATTTATTTTTTCACGAATTGGGACTTCACGATTCTTGTTGAACAAATTTACAACATTTTGAACTCTTGATTCTCGCAATCACTTTCCTTCATTGAATATTGAACTTTCTCACTCACTTGATTTTCATCTACATCAAACAACTTCAAGAGTTGTGCTTGGTGTTCATCCTTGCGGGTTGTGAATGATTACTTGTGTGACTGGCTAGAAGCTCAGGGAGAATAAGAGGATCAATGACAGATTGAAAGGGAGAAACATATTGACCCTAGGGAAAATAGAAAGGATTATGGCCGATGGATTTCAAGAGTTCTGACAAAGGAAACAACTCGATCAACTAGATGAATACAAATAGAAGGAAAACCACAATCCGAGAGGAAAAATTACAATCGGGTCTACACAGGGAGAAAATAAAGACAAAATTACAGACCTAGGCAAGAAAAATGACTCTAAATACCTTGACAAGTTTATGTGCTAACACATACCTTTCGCACCAAGCTAGGTATCAAAGACTCTGAACAACATTTGGTTTTGAAATACCGTGGGGCTCTACATAGATACATCGAAATTGAAATGGATTTTCTGGACATCTCATCACTCGGTGTTTCTTATCAATATGATGTTAAAATAGAGAAGAAATTTAAACACCAGAAAAAATGGGAGTTTGGGTATGCAAATATGCAACAACTAAAGTATGATAAAGACAACCCTAACAAACAGTTTCCCAAAAACTAGTCCAAGCCACATGAAAAGAAGGGTCATAGGAAGACAAAGAAGGACAATGGAAAATGGTGTGATTTTCACAAAATACTCTGGCACAACACCGAGGAATGTCACTCAAAACAGTCACTACTTGCCAAGATCAAATACAAGGAGCCAAACCCTGATTCATAATCTGATTATGAAAATACTGGTAAAAGACAGATCAACGATGGAGACCCCTCTGTTATTGTCATGACTGCAACAATTCAACTAGAAGAACCAACAGATCCTGAAGAGGGGGAGCGACTTTTTCATTCACAGATGTGGGTGAAGGGGACCCTGCTGCATTTTATCGTTGATAGCCAAAGCCATAAGAAACTCATCTCAACAGAGGTCATCAAACAATTGGGATTGTCGACAACACCACACCCGCAACCATACAAAATCGGGTGGCTTCACCAGGTATGAGATCTCTATGTCAGCCAACAACGTTGATTGTCATAGGACATCTAGCCCTTCAAGGATGAGGTATTATGTGATGTTTCCCTACTATATGTCTCTGATATTCTCTTGGGCCAACTATATATGTGGAAGCGCCATGCTATTTATGAGTCTCGACCCTGCAGTCTCATTGTTTATTTGGGGGGTCATCTCTACAGAATACTAGAGGTAGTTCCGAGTAATGTTTCACCTAAATAGTGTCACAAGGTAGTATCTCATACTACAAAATTCAGCTTCTTCACAATATATTCAAAAGGTGAACATAATGATACTTCAAACACTACGACCTCAGCCCAGACACCTTCTATCCAACATAAGCAAGTCGACAAGATTGTAGAAAAGTGTAAAGATTCATTTTGCACATAGACATCTCATGTATCCAAACTGGTTAAAAAGGCCCAACCCTTCCAACCACATTTTTGTGACAACCTTCAACAATCTAAGAAGTGCAACTTCTCCAACAAGGCAAGCAACTCATCAAGATGTAGATTCAACAAACACTTTTCCCTCTCCCCCGGGTACTCAACACAATGGATATCATTTCTTCCTAAGGACGGAGCATTGATCTAGAGTGATATCAGTGTCCACCCACCTTTTCCAACTCGCTCAAAACAATTTTCTGGCAATTTTGGCAATTTACTATTTTTAGCAGTTTTAACTTCTAGGACCATTTTGTGGGCCTAAATGAAGGTTTTTACATATTGAGCTTCTCAATGATAGTTGAACGCATTATTGAGCCCCCAAAATGAATCTCCTCAATGATACCTTTCCAACAGGCTATCATGCACCGAAAATGAATATCGTATGCAAAAGTTATGACCCTGAGAAGTTGACGTACTCACTTACCAAAACAGGGCCCACATGAATTTTGGCTCTTCATATCCTAGGGTTAAGTTTTTGGATGTATAGCGTTTTTGAAATTCCTGTTTATTGTAAAAATTTCTTCAGAGCCTTATTGTAATCATATTCTGGCGAATGCGAGTAGCGGACACATCTCTTCTCAGAGATAAGTTGCCACCATTCTANTCAAGCTCCACAGAGGCAATGAACATGAGAGTCTTGGAGACAGGCTTGTTGTAAAGCTCGACGAGGTGAAAGTGAAGAGGGTTTCATCCAGAAGAAGCCATTGTTATGAGGTGAATCATTTTTTATCACCTGTTGATTATGGGAGTCTACGCTTATTTGATACTGGTAGACCTATGAAGTTGGAGCCGAGGATTGTGTGGCTGTTGAATTGTTTTAAAGCATATGTCAAGGAGATCCATTGGAATCTTGCCATTGGAGATCCGCTTCCTGATCCCAAAAGTTGGAGCTGTCATCATGGATGAGGGGGCGACGTGCACTGTTGATTTGTGCGTAAAGGAACTACTGTGTGAGAGAGCTGCATGAGACGTGAAACTATTGTGATCTGTTAAACTTGTTAGCTGATTGGAGGAGAACTGCACAACCATGGTGTTGATTGATTTGTTGTTGTAGTCATATCCTTCCTTAATTTGGTATTGTTGTTGCAAACGTGAAGCATTTGATTGTTGCAGACATGAGGTTGCCATTGTGTATGTGTATGTGCAGAGTCGCAACCCTGGGGAAGTCCGAGTGGAGATGTGAAATCGATGTCTTCTTGTAATCATTGCTCATGGTGACTATTAAAATGAGAACTCATGCTTTCTTCAAATCCTGCATGAGAAATTGTTGAGTTCCTGAAGATAGCTACCGTTTCTAAGGGATTGCAAACTGAGATTTTCATTTTTGCTTTGTCCAAGAGGGATTCTTGAAGAGATTAGCATTGAAACAACAAAGCTTAAGTGAGCAGAGCAGAGCCACTACTGTCTATTCAATTGTGAACTGTGTATTAAAGAGTTTGAGTTTACAGAGAAGAGGCGGTGAATAAGAGAGCATCCAAATCACATTCTATGATTTGTGTGTAGCTTTATGATTTATTTGTACATTAGTTCATGAGATTTACCTTGCAAATGAAGGCGATACAACAGATTTGTTAGATAAGAGTGATATGAATCCCTAAAAGGGACTGATATGTTGTCACTGTTGATCTGTGATAGCATCAAAACATTTGAAGGTTTTCTTGCAATCAGCGTTGCAGTGAGAGGAGTTGTTATGATTGTTGTTTGCATCAGTGATAAGAGACAATGAAGAGTCCAATTTTGTGTTGAGAATCTTAATTGTTGGTAGCAAGGAATCGCTGATCAATATCATTTGCATTACATGGAATATGAGGAATGTTGTCACTGGATTCAATACATTGATATCTGAGAGACTGGTGTTGCAGCTTGAGAGGATGCAGTTGTCAGGGTTGCTAAGAGTAATCGATGCCTATGTGAAGATGCCATCGAGGTCTGTGTGAAAGGTGTCCAAGAAGTTGAGAAAGCACGTAGTGGTTGCCAAAACTATTGACAATTGCTAAATCCATCAAAGAGTAGTTGAGACTGCACAGTGTTGAACGAAATTCGTTGGAACAAAAAAATTGTATGTCCACCTCGCAAAGCATTTATAGTGGTTGTGTGATAACCTTTATCTAAGAAAGGCATGCAGGAATCATCACAAAGGAGAGATCGTTGAAGTGTGTACTGTGCTGGTATCAGTACAACTAACGCAACCGCACTCCACGGAGCATGCCGGCTCACATAGGACCTTCCTCCACTCATAGACCGAAGAACTCAAATGTTCCTCTGATTCCCTAGGGCTTAACCCTAGTGCAACTTCAGCAGAATCTGATGGTTGACGGGATTCTCATGAATTCCCTCCAAAGATCCTGACCATCGCTCCTCCCTCTTGAGGATTTCCTTGATGTGAAATGTTTGGTGCAGTCCTTCAATAGATTTTGAAGGCTCCACTCCTCCTGAGCTTTTTCCAGCTTCTCGACCTCTGGAAAATGAGAACTCTTGGCTCGCACTCGCAAAAATTTTGTCAAGAGCCCTTTGTGCGCACTTCTTGCGGAAAATATTCAACACGCTTAAGAGTTGAAGGAACTCGACTCTGCGCACACCTGCAACAGTAGTCTTCTCATACTCTGCTCAGAATCACAACTCTAAGACTTAGCTTGGCCTGCGCACTCCTTGCACGACAATGTGCCACTACACTTCTAAGATGAATGGCAACAAAGGTTATCTCTAATTGAACCCTTCTGTCAATGCACTCCTTGGACAATTCAACTGTACTCCTTGCAGGAATCCTCTGGCTCAATTAGAGAAACAATTGAAACTTATTCTATCTCCCTTTCAGACTTCAATACAACCATGACATCACATACACAGCATATAAAAGAAATTGTATGACAGGAAGAAAACATCAACTAAGCATAATATCAATACACAGAGAAACAACACAAAACCATGGATCTGAATCAAAGCTTTATTCTATTAATTCAAATGTTTGTACATGGGTGTTCTTCATACACAGTTCTCTAATTGCTCTTCTTCTCTCCTGAATTGATAGATTATACAATGATACAATGAGGGTGTCTATATCCATTTTCCCTCTTGGACTCTAAGCTATCAAATCTAGAATTAAATTTCTATCTAACTGCATTAACTATATTGAATGCCGACTATCTACTAAAGGATGAGAGCTATCCACTCAAGGTCCATTTACAATGTACAAGTGTGCCTTCATAAATGTCTTCATTAAAGACTTGCGCAACAATCCCAAAGTATTTTCAAAACTTGCGTTGGCTTATCAGCTGTCTCCCACTCCACGCTGGCTCACTTGATGGTTCAGTGATGCTCCTGCATCAACAACCAATGTTTGGGTATTGTATGCAGTGTGAATATAGTGGATAGCAAGCCACCTGATCGCTACAAGGAAAACTGATCGTTGAACTTGATGTGCGTTGAATCTTCCATCACCATGTGAAATTGGAGTTGAAATTTTCCATCTAAGCACTGATTTGATTGTCTGTTCACACTGTCATTGAGAATCATTTGTTGGTGGTTATATGTGGCATTGCTGCCACATGACCATTGTTGTTTATTGTAGTGCGTGGAGGCCGTTTTGTTGTTCTGGTAAGTAGAATTGTTGTTGTTTTTCATAGTCGAGGTATTTTGCTTGTTGAATGGAGATAGGACAGTCACCTAAGGAGAGTTGTTGTTGCTATTATTTCTATATTGGAGGGCGTAAGTATCTCTGGGAGCTGCCATATCCATAAATTGATACGCAAGGGAACAAATATTAGATCCAAGGGAAGGTATTGATCCCTGTGTGAAAGTCGTAAGCTGTGTAGCGTGGGTGAAAAGTTCTGGCACTGTTTTGAAGGAATTTTGCAGCATTCTTGCTACGTTGTGTAGAGGAGGGACACAATACTTGATAGAAGCCATATTGGAGAAAGAACCTAGTAGGTGGAATAAAGTCCCAATTATGTGGTTGCCGTAGAAACTGTCTGGAAGTTCTTATTTGGAGCCGCAGGTCCATTGGAAACTAGAGCTACCATTTTGTTGAAGGAATTGTTGTTCATCCACGTGGAAGGAGCCGCCAAAGGAGTCTTCGTGGAAGAGCTGAGCCGTCAGAGGAGATGTTAGTTCCTATGCAGAGATTGAATGACAGTGATCTTGAGAGGTAGTGTTGTTGGATGAGTCGGGATAAAGGACTCATTGATGTATTGTTGATTGATCGTTGAAGGAGAGATTGTTGTTGCCTTGTGAGAGAGCTTCTAAATTGTGTATTAAAGATATTGACAGAAAATCCAGATCTGAAATTGTTTGATGGATAGGATCCATCGTTGTGCAAAGAGATATGTTTCTATCGTTGTGAGGGGAACTGCCAAGTAGCTCAGAGGGGCCACCATTTTAGAGATCTGTTAGAGGACTTGCTTCTTCTCATCATCCAACAATTAAATCATTATTGTCTCCTGCAAGATTTGGCTCGATCTCTAGAGCCAGAGCGCCACCCAGACTCTTATCGATGCATGGGGTGAATTTTATCTAAAGATAAACTGTAGAGATATGGAGAAGTAAATGAGCCACGATATTGTGGCTTGCTGTAAGTGATATCCTAGAAGGAGAATGCTCCTATGGATCCAAGTGTTGGTTTGTTGAGGTCGTTGTTGTGGAAATAGTGACATGTATAAAATGTGTGTTTACAGTAGCCAAAGATAGAGATAACACTTCCAGCTAAAAGTGAGAGACAAGTCCCGAAGGAAGAGGAAGCCCGAAGAGAGGGAAAGGTTGAAGGGCGTGTGACAAATTGTTGTCCATAATATTGCAGAGGACTCATTTTTTGAGTTTTGAAGAGGAGTTGCAATTGCAGAGAAAAGGAGTTGTAAAGAGAGAGGCTACTATTAATGCAATTTGTTGTTGTTCATGCCAGTACATGGAGGTGTTATAGCGAAATGAAGTGAGGTGTACGTGCTCATTCCGTCGGACTCACACATCCTCCAAATTAAGTCACAAAAGTGAGATTGAGTTGTGCTTATATTTCTTGTTTGAAGGTGTGATGATAGTTATTCAAGTTGTGTGAAGTGGTTGTGTGTCTTGGTCAAGAATGATGATGAGATGTAAATGGACATATGTAATGGGCTTGTAATATTGGGCATATGATTGGTGAGAGTATTGTTGATATTTTATGTACCTAATTGAATTGTTGTAGGAGGTGCATGATTGGTTGTACCCAACAACCCAAGTTATGGTCCAAATTGTAATGCTTAGCCATAGGCAAGCTAAATTCCCCAAGTTTGTTGTAATCCATATTAGTAAGGCATAAACATGCATATGTGTTGTAGCGCAAAAGCGTGTGTGATCATAGGATGTGATACTCTCTCATAGGTAGAGAAGTTGTTGTATTAAGTTGTGGAGTTAACCACTGTGAGAGGTATGGGGGTGACAGGTGTACCCGTAGCCTAAACTTGATAATGAATCAAAGAAGCGAGAGACTTCGATTCAAGTTGGGGATGTGAGATGGAAGAATCTGAAATTTTGAGACCAAGTTGTGAGTCTCATAGTATGAGGGACCAAGTTATGTTTAAGGGAGAGCTTAACAATGATGAACTATGTAGTTGAAAACAATTCCTAGAGAACTAGCGGTTACAACGACAGATGACCCATGACCCATGTATTCTGGTAGATGGATTGTGTTTATATGGACATAAATAATTATATGCAAGTACAAGGTATAAGAGGAAGCAAAGATAGTTCAAGGATGAAGCCCACACTAAAGAAATATGTAATCAGTATGACCAAGCACAAGCAAAAATGAATCAATCAACAAGTATTCATTAACGGGGTGTGTTAGAATATGTAATTCATACTTGTTGTATTATTGGGTTAATGACCTGTTGAGGAGGTATTTATAGTTAGATGATCTGAGAGAATAGGTCAAGGAGATTGTTAGATAGTTGGTTGTGAGAAATATTATCTCCAACCAAGTCTCCTAGTTTGGTGTGTGGTTGAGATATTTGCTCAACCTCTATTGTTATTATTAGAATAAGTTAGATCTGATAAAGCTCTATATAATGAGCCAATGTATTGTATAATGTATTCATTTATCTAATAGATATATGTAATCATGTCTATCTCATTTGTTAATTCTGGTCACTAGGTGTAGGCATTTGCATCACGTGAACAAGGGCTACCAGGTAGATATCACTTCTTTTGCAGTTTTTTAACTCGACCAGAGGCAAGCAACTAGGTTTGGCCTTGTCCATTTGGACTCTTTGAGATAGGGTTGGCCTTGTCCATTTGGACTTTTTTCTTCTCCTTTTTCTATTAAAGAATACCAACCACAGTGGACCGAATAATACGGTTCTACTGCGAGTGGCTAAAACAAAAAGATAAAGAGGAGAAGGGCCATAAATGGCACAGACTGGAGCATTTTATTATATTAAGTCAGAGCAGCCACACATGAATAATCTAGGGATTCAAGTTCGTGGAATGAATTCATAGCAAGTGGAGGAAGTGCAAGACCTTTAGTGGCACCTGTGAAGGAGCATCCATAGCAAAACTTGTAGTGGTGTCAGTGAAGGAACACCCATGGTTTACCAAGCATAAGAAGTTACCCATTTATTTGTGGGTCTTCAACAATCATTAAGTAGCCTTTATTAGCCATAGGTCCCCACCATCCTAGTCTAAGCTTGGTCGAGGGCATCAAAGTAGTTTTAAGTGAAGATATAGCAAAAATAACCTAATAATAATTCGACTAGACCCAGGAAACTAGGGTTGGCCTTGTCCATTTGGACTTTTTGCTTCTCATGCATTTGTGTTGAAGAATACTAGCCAAGGTGGACTGAAGAATAGGGCTATGCACTGAGCGACGAAAGGAGGAAGATGAGGAGAGCCATTAGAGTGGAGCGTTCCGATGGAAAATTTTGGAGGCTCAATTGCTATTTTGAATCTCCAAAGAAAAAAACTGATGCACTAACTAGGGATATACATAAATTATTTACTTTCTCATCATTTTTTTTAGACCTATTTACTTTCAAATAAATTTATTTTATAACTATTTACAAAAAATATATATATTTAACAAAGTCTCATCTAAATGATGACATTTATTTTATTGAAATGCAAGTAATGTGCTGGTCTCAATCTATTCCGAGTGATGGAGATTACAAGATGCACAATAAGTGTATGAAATAATGTTGAAAAAAAAAGGATAAAAGGTATTCTTAATGGCATATCATTGATAGAGTTTCTATAAAGGAAAATATCAAGACTCCTCTAAAAAATAATTAGGAAGAAAATTAAATCTTTCAAGCTTTTAGTCAACTCTGCTCTTCAATCTTGACTCCTCTAAAAAATGTTGAAAACAAAAGGATAAAAGGTATGCTTAATGGGATATCATTGATAGAGTTTCTATTAAAGAAAATATCAAGACTCCTCTACAAAATAATTAGGAAGAAAATTCAATCTTTCAAGATTTTAGTCAACTATGCTCTTCAATCTTAACTCCTCTAAAAGATAATTAGGAAGAAATTTCAATCTTGCAAGTTGGAAGAAATTTCAATATTGCAAGTTTTCTTGTCTCTTTTCTCTTCAATCTTGCAGGGAGGAAATTTCAAACCAGCAAGCTTTCTTTCCGCTCACCCTACTCTTCAACCTTCAATCTCACAGTTCAATCTTCAATCTTCCAAGGTAGGAAGCAATCTTGCAAGGAGGAAATTTCAAACTGGAAATCTTTCTTTCCACTCACCTACTCTTCAATNAAGAAATTTAAACACCAGAAAAAATGGGAGTTTGGGTATGCAAATATGCAACAACTAAAGTATGATAAAGACAACCCTAACAAACAGTTTCCCAAAAACCAGTCCAAGCCACAGGAAAAGAAGGGTCACAGGAAGACAAAGAAGGACAATGAAAAATGGTGTGATTTTCACAAAATACTCTGGCACAACACCGAGGAATGTCACTCAAAACAGTCACTACTTGCCAAGATCAAATACAAGGAGCCAAACCCTGATTCTGAATCTGATTCTGAAAATACTGGTAAAAGACAGATCAACGATGGAGACCCCTCTGTTATTGTCATGACTGCAGCAATTCAACTAGAAGAACCAACAGATCCTAAAGAGGGGGAGTGACTTTTTCATTCACAGATGTGGGTGAAGGGGACCCCGCTGCATTTTATCGTTGATAGCCAAAGCCAAAAGAAACTCATCTCAACATAGGTCATCAAACAATTGGGATTGTCGACAACACCACACCCACAACCATACAAAATCGGGTGGCTTCACCAGGTATGAGATCTCTATGTCAGCCAACAACGTTGATTGTCATAGGACATCTAGCCCTTCAAGGATGAGCTATTATGTGATGTTTCCCTACTATATGTCTCTGATATTCTCTTGGGCCAACTATATATGTGGAAGCGCCATGCTATTTATGAGTCTCGACCCTGCAGTCTCATTGTTTATTTGGGGGGTCATCTCTACAGAATACTAGAGGTAGTTCCGAGTAATGTTTCACCTAAATAGTGTCACAAGGTAGTATCTCATACTACAAAATTCAGCTTCTTCACAATATATTCAAAAGGTGAACATAATGATACTTCAAACACTACGACCTCAGCCCAGACACCTTCTATCCAACATAAGCAAGTCGACAAGATTGTAGAAAAGTGTAAAGATTCATTTTGCACATAGACATCTCATGTATCCAAACTGGTTAAAAAGGCCCAACCCTTCCAACCACATTTTTGTGACAACCTTCAACAATCTAAGAAGTGCAACTTCTCCAACAAGGCAAGCAACTCATCAAGATGTAGATTCAACAAACACTTTTCCCTCTCCCCCGGGTACTCAACACAATGGATATCATTTCTTCCTAAGGACGGAGCATTGATCTAGAGTGATATCAGTGTCCACCCACCTTTTCCAACTCGCTCAAAACAATTTTCTGGCAATTTTGGCAATTTACTATTTTTAGCAGTTTTAACTTCTAGGACCATTTTGTGGGCCTAAATGAAGGTTTTTACATATTGAGCTTCTCAATGATAGTTGAACGCATTATTGAGCCCCCAAAATGAATCTCCTCAATGATACCTTTCCAACAGGCTATCATGCACCGAAAATGAATATCGTATGCAAAAGTTATGACCCTGAGAAGTTGACGTACTCACTTACCAAAACAGGGCCCACATGAATTTTGGCTCTTCATATCCTAGGGTTAAGTTTTTGGATGTATAGCGTTTTTGAAATTCCTGTTTATTGTAAAAATTTCTTCAGAGCCTTATTGTAATCATATTCTGGCGAATGCGAGTAGCGGACACATCTCTTCTCAGAGATAAGTTGCCACCATTCTAGCGAGTCTTTCACTCTGTATTTTTACAGTCTTTGTACATTTTCGTTCTTTAATAGAAAATTGTGTATTATTGTATCTCTGTGTTTATGGTTGCATCTCTGATACATTTATGTTATATTATTGGATATCTGGGATATCTCTATACATTGTTTTATTATATCTCCACTCTCATTTCATGCCTAAAATAATCTGCATCAAACTCCCCCTTTTTCATTGATGGCATCTCTTATTGTTGAGTTTCTCCCTTGTTAGTGTGTCCATCCATCCTTCACTCCCCATTGTTTTTTGATCCTCTTTGTCGCAACTATATATTTACACACTTTTATATCAATGGCGAAGGAAACTGTCCTTCTATCGACGCACATCTTGAGACTGACTCCCCCTATTGGAATGTTGTATTTCATGATGGTCAATTTCTTGCACTACTCCCCTCAAGGTTGGGCAGGTATTTTAGAAGGCTCCAACTTGTCATGAAGATTTATGTTTCTGGATGAGGAGTGAGAAGGACTCCCAAATTCTCTCTAAGGTACTCAAAGGAGTCCCTGGGTAATGGGTCGGTAAAGATATCTACAATATGCTCTCTAGAAGGAACCTACTCTAATTTAACCACCTGATCTTGAACTTGTTCTCTAAGAAAGTGATACTTGATTGGGATAGGCTTAGTTTTAGAGTGTTAAATATAATTTTTGGAGAGGTTTATAGCACTTTTATTGTCTCACATGATAGAAATAGGTTGATCAAAGGGAAATTGAATATCCTTGAGATTTTTCTTTATCCAAAACAATTGCATACAACAATATGTTCTAGATATATACTTTGCTTCAGTTATACAGAGAGAAATGGAAGGTTTTTTTTTGTTGAGACAGGATACTAAACAATTTCCAAGGAAGAATGCTCCTCCACTAGTTCTTTTTCTATCATCAATACTTCCTTCTCAATATGCATCTGTATAATCTATGAGAACGAGGTCTATGTTTTCTGGATACCACAATCCATAGCCAATAGTTCTTTTAAAGTTCCCAAATATTATTTTGACTTCAAGAACATGAGTTTACTTAGGATTGGTTTGAAATCTACCAATCAGACCCATTGCTTGTATGATGTTAGACCTTGAAGCTATGAGATAGATTAAATTTCCTATCAGATACCTATACATGGTCTAAACTACTTCTGGAGCATCATCATCCTTGTTGATTTTAAACCTGGTAACCATTGGAGTGCTTACTCGTGCAAATTTTTGATGGTTTGTGTTGGGATTCACCCATATTGCACGGGCCCTTATCCAAGTGACCAAGCATGGTGGCAAGGAAACTTTCGTGTGGGGGAAGGAACAAAAATGATCATTTGATGATCTGAAGCATATCTTGTGCTCAACTCCATTACTATCCTTATCTGATATGCAACAACCATTAGAGATTGAGACTGGTGGATTTGACTATGCTATAGGTGCAATTCTCACTCAGCATGATTATCCGGTGGAATACCATAGTGAGAAATGTTGGATCATGTTGTCATTGATGTCAATGGTTTGATTGATTGATGTCATTGATTGATGTCAAGTGATTGATTGATGTCAAAGGATTGATTGATTGATTATTGATGTAATATAATATGTATTGTCCTTGATGAGAATGCA
>JZKD02S1695554.1:250582-277409 GCA_000966675.3 Picea glauca | reverse complement strand
CGCATTGATTGGAGCAGTTTTGAGGCCATTCCGACGGTTGAGTTTTGAGATCCAGTTTTCCAGCTAACAGCGGTCACCATGCTCATCCGGGATCGTTTATTTTGGTCATTCTATCCGTGCATGCAGCATATCTTCTGTCTTCTTGCGGTCACATGTATTTCTTTGTCATTTGATTGTATTCCAGTACAGATCCATGAGATCTGACTGACGTTTAGTTGATATATTTTAGTAGGCGATTTGTATTCCCACGCATGCACTGTTATTATTCATAATATTGAGTTGTTGGCCTTATCTACTATTGCATGCGTCATTTTATGATTGTAAAACCTTTGTTATGCTACATGAAACTATAATAACCTACATGCAACCATAATAACTGACATGCAAACACGTTAAACAAGAGATCGTCTACATCAAACCCTAAAACGCATCCAGAAACCCCCAGTGTATCAGATCTGCATGTTAGAATAGGAAGATCGTGGCAAATATCTTGATCAGTCGGATCAAGGATATTTCATGCAGGAGAAATAACATTTACTATCACCCTTTTCACCCTCTTAAACTTTTTTCCCACCACTAATGTTTTCTGACATTCTTCCCCATAAACATATACTAATGATTATCTTATAAAATTGAGTGGTGTATAATAGAATATCTATTATATTTTTCTATTATAACATATGAAAAAAAACCTGTTTTTTGTTCGCCAAGAAGACCTTATACTCGTTTTGAACCATTGTTGTTATAGAAAATTTGTTGCAACATGTATAAAATGCAACATATTTATACATTTTATAACGTCGCAATTCCACCGACAATTGACCAAGTCAATGTTGACTTTGTCAAATAATGGGTGATCATTCGGGGGGGGGGGACCTAGTGTCCACACCCTCGCAAGTGCGATGCAAATTTTATGTTGTTGCAAGAGTGACAACCTTTAGAAGATGTCACTCTTGCGATGATTTGAAAAGTGTGTCGCACGTGCGATGATATCGGGTAGTATGGAGAAAAAAAATAAATTTCCTCTATTTTTTCAACAGTATGGCCAATTTTGTCCATAATGTCGCAAGTAGATCATCACAATTTTTCCAATATGTAGTAGTGATGGTCAAGTTTGTGAGTTGATGTTGTAGACTAAGCTTTTGAACAATATTATTACTTTCATAAAGGTTGGTTAGGGAATCAAAAATTTCCTTCAGTTTCTTTAGTTCTGATACATCAGATGATCCTTTATTGATTTTTTCAAGATCCTCCTGGCCTTGACCTCATTCTTTTCGAGCTTTTCTTTGGAGTCTTCTTCTTCTGGTCTTGGAAGCATCTACTTGATATGATCCAATAACTCATTCTCTTCTAGAATGGGAAGAACTTTGTGTTTACAATATCTGAAGTTATCTTCTCCATCCAATCTATCTTCAGCTCTCATGCTAGTTGCCATTTTTCACTGGTAGAAACCCTAGCGCTAAAAAAACCCCATTTTCAAACTTCACCAAAATGCATGTTGAGGGTTTTAGGGGTTGTTCTAGGTTAGGGCACACTACTCTATGAATTAATTACCCCAACGAAATTGGGATAGTTCTCAACGAGCTTGACAAAGTATTGTAGCTGCAAGGTGCTTCTATAGAGATCTTCCTTCTAGTGGTCAAACTGTTCTGAAGGTAACCATCTCTGATCCCATGTTAGATTTTCTTTAATTATAGAGCATTAGTGTTACTAGTGTTATTTTAATTCATTACCATTAACATATATATCATGTACTGAGAAGTAACAACATAAACAAGAGACAAAAAGAACACAAGAGATTTATCCTAGGAAAACCCAAAATGAGGGAAAAACCCATCAACCTTTCTTAGATATATTTCGTTCACAAAGCAAGTCCAAACAGATAAACCCTAGCACAAAGTCTAGCTAAAACAAAAATACCACCACAGCAGCAGCAATAACACTATACCAAGATAGCGCACCTCCTCAAGGAGTAGCACACAAGAGAGAGATACCAAAGGACTGAACAAGAAGAAACCGAGTCCTTGCAGCTACTGCATCACCATATCCAAAGTTGTGCCTTGATTTTGTGTAGCTGAGAGAGTGTGAGTGAGTGAAAAAATGAGCTAAGGAGCCTCCTTATTTAAAGTCCTCCTATCCTTCTAGATGGTCTGACTTCTTTTATGGGAAGGTGTCTTTTCATTATTCTTTATTCTTTTGGGCCGACTTCTCTTTTTGGGTATTTCAACATTTGTTCAATGGATCCCTTTCTTTCGTAATCTTCTTTGTATCTTGTTAAAGTTTCTGCTATTATTAGGTTACTTTAAATTTACTAGATAACAATAACATAGATAGGATCACTGAGAGAAACACAATCAAAACAGTACACAACATTTATCCTGGGAAACCCTCATGGGGAAGAAAACCCAACAAAACTTCCTTAATATAGATATACAATACAATGCCAAGACAATGAACCAAACAACACAGAAATTCCTCTCTTGAGGATGTGCCTCTCTCTCTCTTCCTTCTTCCAGCAACTGGTAACTACAACTTCCTTCAATAGTTGCGCACTAGATGAGTGAGTTGAGTGCGTGTCTAAATGAGGCACTGAACTCTCTTATTTATACAATCTGGTAGTGTAACACCCCTTTCACTCAACTACCCTGGGTTACTATAAGACTACTTGGTAGATAACCCAGAAAAAATGTAGTGCACCTTGGCTACCTTGTAGGTGTTACTACGCGGAATAACACATTCTAATTCATAGTTAATCTTGTGCATTTATGCAATGAAATACATTTAAGCTTAGAGTAAGCATAAGAATCCTTTTTTTTTTTTTTTTTACATAAATAATCCATGGCAAATACATTAATCCAAATGCACAACAGAATGCATGATCATTATAATACACAGAGATACAAAGAATATTTAAAGCATCATCTAGTACTTATCTGTAAAGACAGTGGTAGATTCCACCAACCAAGTGCAGGCCTTCCACGAACCACCTAGCCATAGACCACACTACTCATCAACTCTGCAGTGGATAACCCCCGAGTTGGGACTGAGCTCCACCCCCAAGGAAAGGAATCCTAGCTAAACTGAGGTTACAGGGAAAACAACATTTAGAATATGGAAGGATTCTCCCCAGGATGCCATCTTAAGCCCACTACTACCAGACTCTCATTCCCCACATGTCTGTTCCACCCAGGAGTATACACCTTCACAAGAAAAGTTCATCGGTGCTAACCTCCCTCTCTGGGTCTCGACAACAGGCTGGATCAGGAAGTATCAGAGCCTGAAGCTGGTGCTGGATACTCTCTGGAAGAAACCTCTTCCAACAACATCCACCTCCCTCACTTAGAGAGAGATATCACACACAGGCTCAATCACCACCTGCACTGGGCAACAATTCATGCGCAATACATCTCTCCATGAACACCACAGTCAACCGGGAATATAGACTCAGGCCTCTCAGAACAATCTCAACCACGGTAGCCAGGTCTCACGGTGTTAATTTTCGGAAAATGCCTGAGAAGCAATTTCCGCAGGGAATTACAAAGACTCTCTCCACCCCGGCAGAATGGTCGTTTCCCATCCTCCCTGCCCAGGATAGACTCATTCTCTGGTGTCGGGAATGCATGACAGACAATCCACGCAAGGGTCAACGCAGGTTCGGACGGTTCAGAGGATGTACGAGGGTTTTTTTCCAAGAGTCAGACCCCTTCCCTTCTGGCAGTCCGTGAGTCCCATCGAGGAGGAACCCCCAACACAGCTCATCGCAGATTTTTATTGCATGGTCAGGGTTGACACTTGTCACCCATGCAACTGCATGCGTTCCGATAATGTGCGTGCCTCCCACCATTTGGAAGTCACATGTCCTTCCAAAAAGGACTTAGGTTAAAAAATATAATGCACTTCTCTTTTGGAATAATATTAAAATATTATTCCCAAGGCTTAAGCCCTCTAGGCTCAACACTTAGCCCATTTTTCCTACATCCAGCCCCTAATTCCTTGCCCATTTTGTGGACTCTCAGTCACCCTTCACTCATTCATCGTGGTCGGTCTGCACTAGGAGGTGTTTATATTTATTAATTGTTTTGCATGATTACATATACAACAGCAGGCCCCTGGCCTTCAACACTTAGGCTCTCTGGCCTAATAGCACATAAGTCTCCCACTGATAAGAACTTGGCTCACCATCCTATAAAACATAATTACAATTTCTTTCAAAACATGGTTTACAACGGGGCTCGGTCTTGGGGAGAATACAATCCCCCTCCCCTTATTTATGCACTGTCCTCAGTGTAGCTTTACACAGCATCTGCAAGCCTTTCAAAATTTTCAAAAAGATGTGGGTACTATGCCCGCATAACCTCTTCATGCTCCCATGTTGTGTCCTCAGGACCATACCAGGTCCACTGAACCTTTACAAGTTCTATAGCTCGATTCCGGAGCTATTTTCTTTTCCTGTCCAATATGCGCACATGATGCACTTGCAGGACACCCCCTGGTTCCACCTGAGTCACATTCCAATCGATAACATGATTAGCATCAGGTACATATTTCTTAAGCAGTGCAACATGAAATACATTATGTACAGTCATAGATGAAGGTAATGCAAGCATGTATGCAACCGACCCAATCTTTTCCAGGATCTCAAATGGCCCACAAAATCTTGTTGCCAACTTGGCGCAACTTCCCAGCTTCAGGGAACTCCTGTTAGTTTTCACTTTCAGGAAAACATGGTCACCCACTTTGAATTCTCTATGGGTTCTATTACTATCAGCGTAACTTTTCTGCCTGTCCTGGGAAACTTTGAAATTCTGTTTGATTTTTATCATTTGATCTTCCATCTCTTTGAGTAGTTCAGGTTCAACTACTACTCTGTCAGCTGGGTTATCCAAGCTCACCGGAGTTTTGCACTTTCTTCCATAAAGCGCTTCGAATGGGCTCATCTTCAATGATGCATGATACCAATTATTGTAGGCGAATTCTACCAAATGCAGGTAGTCTTCCCACCTTGATGGTTTATCCATCACATACATTCTCAGCATGTCTTCTATTACTCTGTTTACTCTCTCTTTCTGTCCATCAGACTCAGGATGATACGTTGTACTAAAGTTCAGATTCGTTTTGAACCCTTTAAACAGTCCTTTCCATAAATTCGAAGTGAATTTCGGGTCCCTATCAAACACAATTGTCTTAGGAATTCCATGCAAGCATGTGACTTCTTTTAGGAAAATATCAACAACATATGCTGCTCTGTGGGTGGTTTTTAGTGGAATAAAATGGGCAGCTTTAGTCAGCTTATCCACCACCACCATGATTGAATAATGCTGCTTGCTTGTCCTGGGCAATCCTGTGATAAAATCCATTGTTACCACGTCCCATTTCCATTCAGTAATAGGTAAAGGATACAACAACCCTGCTGGGTGTCTATGCTCAGCCTTAACCTTTTGGCACTCCATACATCTGGCGATGTATTCAACAATTTCTTTCTTCAAACCCGACCAAAAATAATGGCTTCGGATTCCTGCCACAGTCTTCTGATATCCCGTATGTCCAGCATAAGCCACGTTATGCATCTCCTTTAGAATTTCCAGCTTCAATTCTCGGGCATTAGGTACATACACTCTATTTTTATACAGAAGTAAACCACTAGTTCCCAAAGTGTAACTTTCCTGGGTCTGTGGTCTCTCACGCTGTTTTAGCTTTGCTACAAGATTTTTGTATTGCAAATCCGCATTGGCAGCTTCTAAAATTTTGTCTTTCATCTCAGTCTGGTACATGTTAATGGTTGTAGCATGTAATTCATGCACTTTTCTGCTGAGTGCTTCATCCACCTTATTTTCTTTCCCTTTGATATGCTTGATATCAAAGTCATATTCGCACAGAAACTTCAACCATCTGATTTGCCTCGCATTTAAGGTCGGCTGATCAAATAAATACTTCAAACCATTGTGGTCTATTCTCAACTCGAATCTATTTCCCATGAGGTAATGTCTCCATTTCCTCAAGGTGTGGACAATTGCTGCCAGCTCTAAATCATGAGTGGCATAATTCTTCTCATATTCCTTCAACTTTCGAGACTCATAACAAATTACAAATCCCTCTTGGCTGAGAACTCCTCCCAACCCCTCCTTACACGCATCTGTGCACACTACATAATCCTTTTCTGGATCTGAAATCTTCAGGATTGGAGCACTGGTTAGCAACTGCTTCAATCGCTGGAAGTTGCTCTCACATTCTTCAGTCCATTGGAACTTCTTCCCCTTCCTTTGCAAGGAAGTGATAGAATGGGCTATCCTTGAGAATTCGGCTATAAACCTCCTATAGTAGCCTACCAGACCCATAAAAGAGCTAACTTCTGCCACATTCCTTGGCACTGGCCATTCCCAAATGGCCTATACCTTCTCAGGATCCACAACGATCCCTTCTTCAGATATTATATGTCCCAAGTAATGGATTTACCTTTGGTAAAAAGAGCACTTTCTTAGTTTTGCGTATAGCTGGTGTTCTCTCAAGACCTGCAACACCATTCTCAAGTGTTGCTCATGTTCCTCCTCTGTCTTGGAATACACCAAGATATTGTCTAAGAAGACTATGACAAACTTGTCTAGATAATTTCTGAACACTCCATTCATTAAGCACATGAAAACAACAGGCGCGTTGGAGAGTCCAAACGACACCACTGTGAATTCATAATGACCATACCTTGTTCTAAAGGTGGTCTTGCTGATGTCTTCATCCTTTATTCTCACTTGGTGATATCCTGATTAGACATATATTTTTGAAAATATTTTTTCATCCTTCAACTGATCAAAGAGATCATCAATCCTTGGTAGAGGATACTTGTTCTTGACAATGACCTTATTCAGCTGTCGAAAATCAATGCACAGCCTCAACGTCCCATCTTTCTTCTTCATGAATAGGACTGGGGCTCCCCACGGTGACACACTGGGGTGAATGTAACCTTTCTTTAGTAGTCCTTCGGGCTCTGGCGTACTCATTCTATAAGGAGCTTTCGAAACTGGGGCTGTTCGAGGCATCAAATTTATAGAAAAATCGATGTCCCTCCTCAGAGGTAGTCCAGGTACCTCCTAAAATACATCCTTGAACTCCTTGAGTACTTCATGGTCTTCCACATTCGATACTACATCTTGGGATGATTCTTCCACCCGAGCTGCATATAATTGACAGCCTTTCCGGTAACATTTCTTCAGCTGCATGGCTGAGATTTCCCTTACAACCACAACTTTGGGAATTCCTTGGACTGTTACCTGATTTCCTTCCTCATTTATGAATGAAAACCTCTTGATATGGAAATCCATAAGGGCTTGGTGCTGGTCCAACCAGTCCATCCCAATTAAGCAATCATATGAGCTTAAGGGAAAAATGTTCAGTTCAGCCTTAGTGCTTATTCCTTTCATGTCCACTGAACAGGACTTAACCAATTCAGTGACCTTTCTCTTGGTCCCTGTGGCCAACTACACTAACCAAGACTTCTCATGTTTGCTTCACGTTAGATGAAAACTTTCAACCACTCTAGGATCTATATAACTATGGCTAGCCCCTGAATCAATTAAAATAACAAGTGGTCGATTGTTAATCATACCTTCCACTTCAACCATGTGAGATTGAAATTCTACTTGCTTGTTGTCCAGGGCTGCGTAGATCCTCAACATTCTTTTGCCTAAGTCCTCCACTGTTTCAACTTGCTGAATAGTATGTACAATTCTTGCCTTACCATTTTTATGGGGACAATCTCGGTACTTGTAGTTTCCTTGACAACCACAACACTGAATGGGTGCCTGTCTCTGTCTTTGTGCACCCTCTTCAGTCCTTCTCGTCTCTCTAAACGATGGTTGTTCCCAACAAATGTTTCTGAAAAAGTAAGGTTTGTCTCCCTTCTTCCTCTGTTCCTTCTTAAACCTCTTCTAGTCATCCCAAGCCTTCCTAAAGGTAGGCTTTTCCTTTTTTTGTTCGTATAAGCATTTCGCTTTTCTGATGGTCTCTTCCATGGTCTTAGGATCGTCATATTGAATCTTGTCACTCATGAAAGGTGGTAGTCCACTCATATACCTCTGAATCTTGATAGCCTCGTCTTTGATGAATGTAACATACTTCAGTAGTTCCAGAAAACTTCGTTCATACTCATCAATGGTCGTACTTCCCAACTTGAGTTCCAAGAACTCCTTCATCTTTTTGTCATAGTATCTTTTAGTCAGGTATTTCTTCTCGAAATATCTCTTAAATTCCTTCCAAGTGACCTATTTTTCTTTGATGTGCTGCACCTGCACAAACTGATCCCACCACATGAATCCTTTACCTTTCAGTTGGTACATTGCAATTCTTCCTTCTGCATGGGCGGAATAATTCTGCAATTGCAAATATTTCTTCATGCCAAGCAACCATGTCTCGGCATATTCCTCCTTCTTATGTTATCCATCGAATGTTGGAGCCTTAATGTTGTTCATCTCTCCTTTTAATTCCTCCCTTCCAGATTTCCGATGTTTTCTGGTAGGGGATGGGCTTGAACTACTGTGTGTCTCCTTGCCAAAATGCTTCGGGGAGAGACGGTAATGTCTGTTACCACTCCTCGATCTCCTTCTCCCCTAAGGGGTTTTGACACTTCTTGATCTTCTTGTGTCACTCCCCTTTTCCAATTTATTTTCTATTCTTTCCAGGCTCTTCAACATTTTTAAATTGAATTCACCCTCCCGATCTCGGATTTTCATGAGCTTTCGGCTATTAGCTAGGCGAGCCTGGGCATATTTCTGCAATCTTTCGATGAGTTGCATCATATGTTCTTCCTTACCCATCTCTTTTCCATGTCCATTGGAGTTCGATCCTTACACTCCCATATTGACATCCGTTCCTTCCCGTTTGTGTCCTGTTTCGGAGGCAATCATCACTTTTTCCCATTCCATACTCGGCGTTGGTTAACTGGAATCCTGAGCTCCGTTGAACTCTGCAAACACACTGTGCAATTAAATTTGATTTTTTTCAGAACATTACTCCTTCGGAACAATCTATAACATTTATAAGACAATATGAACAAGAACGAAAGACATTTTGATTCAATTAAGTTCTCTGAGCTCTCATTTGGTTATGCAATTTTCTTGTTTTTGAAACCTTCATTTTCGACACTTCGGGATTTCGGAACTTCGGGTTTCGGTCCATGAAGATCCAACAGTTTGATATTCGTAACCAGATTCACCCTTTTGCAACTCGCAATCTCGCGAGTTCGTGAGTCGAGGACCCTCGACTCATTTCCTCTAACCGTCGATACCCGAGATGCGACACGGGTATGGCTCCCTCCTCGCTAGCGTCTTCTATGCATGATCGTAGCCTAGGGCTGAGTGCTAGCACCCTTCGCTATTCTCACCTTCATGAGTTGTGTCATCCAGCCCTGGTACTTCCTTTTCATGAAACCCCAAGGAGTGATGTTGACTTTTCTCCTCTCGTTATCGCTACTTCGCGACTTCACGAGTCTCAATGTCGAGATCCCATGACATTATCTCGTGAGTTCCCGAAATTGCGAGTTACTTTATTATCCGGGATCAAAACACAGCTGTCGTACTTCACCACCGTGGCATGTGGTACGTTCAGGAGGGTCCACGTCACTTTTAATGATGTCATCGGGTCCCACCGCTCTCGCCTGTCTCCTCGACTCACTGGCACGTGGTAGGCATTCATGCATCCACGTCCAATCCAAGCATGGAATCCAACAGTCAGATCCCCTCCTCGAATTAACGACATAGATCCTTTCGACATTTCAGGGTTTCCACCATTGAAAGTCCTGATCCCTTGTTACCAGAACTCCCGATATCGCGATTCCCGATTTCTCTAAATGGGAAATCTCATGACACGTGTCCTCCGTCTTTCGGATGGTCTAGATCTATTTCGGAGAATTTTCCCCTAGTCTCTGAGGTTTAACCTTCGGACATCTCCCGACAGATCCTACAGCTGTCGGGTTTTCCAGCCGAGATCTAACGGCTTAGATGGTTTCTAACCAATTCTGAATTTCGCATATCGTGATTTCCACATTCCTGTGTATTTCAAAAGGAATTTTAATTCCTACGTACATTTTTCCAGATCCGATGGTCACGAGGGATCGCCTTCCCTCCCGAACAGATCCTAAGGTTCTAACACCATTGGTGTAGAGACCTGTCTCCCTGTGGCCATAGACCACACCAGTTGTGGCTTCACTCACTGCTATACTTCCTGAGCTCGTAAGCACGGTCAAGCAACTACTTGACACTCCGGAACAAACCAAGGTCTGAAATTGGTCCTCCAGACCCAATTTCCCTTCGCATTCTCGATCCAAAGACCGCTCCACTAGCCCATCTAGGCTCAGTGTCGAAACCTCACTCTGATACCAATTTGTAACACCCCTTTCACTCAACTACCCCGGGTTACTATAATACTACTTGGAAGATAACCCAGAAAAACTATAGCGCACCTTGGCTACCGTGTAGGTGTTACTACGCGGAATAACACATTCTCATTCATAGTTAATCCTGCGCATTTACACAATGAAATACATTTAAGCTTAGAGTAAGCATAAGAATCCTTTATTTATTTATTTATTTTACATAAATAATCCATGGCAAATACATTAATCCAAGTGCACAACAGAATGCATGATCATTATAATACATAGAGATACACAACATATTTAAAGCATCATCTAGTACTTATCTGTAAAGACAGTGGTAGATTCCACCAACCAAGTGCAGGCCTTCCACGAACCACCTAGCCTTAGACCAAAATGCTCATCAACTCAGGAGTGGATCACCCCCGAGCAGGGACTGAGCTCCACCCCCAAGGCAAGGAATCCTAGCTAGGGTGAGGTTACAGGGAAAACACCATTTAGAATCTGGAAGGATTCTCCCCAGGATGCCATCTTACGCCCACTACTACCAGAATCTCATTCCCCACATGCATGTTCCACCCGAGAGTATACACCTTCACAAGCACAGTCCATCAGTGCTAACCTCCCTCTCTGGGTCTCGGCAACAGGCCGGATCAGAAAGTCTCAGAGCCTAAAGCTGGTGCTGGACACTCTCTGGAAGAAACCTCTTCCAACAACATCCACCTCCCTCACTTAGAGAGAGAGATCACACACAGGCTCAATCACCACCTGCACTGGGAAACAACTCATGTGCAATCCATCTCTACATGACCACCGCAGTCAACCGAGAATACAGACTCAGGCCTCTCAGAACAAGCTCAACCACGACAGCTAGGTCTCACGGTGTTAATTTTTGGAAAATGACTGAGAAGCAATTTCCGCAGGGAATTACACAGACTCTCTCCACCCCGACAAAATGGTCGTTTCCCATCCGGCCTGCCCAGGATAGAATCACGCTCTGGTGTCAGGAATGCGTGACAGATAATCCACGCAAGGGTCAACGCAGGTTCGAACGGTTCAGAGGATGTACGAGGGTTTTTCTCCAAGAGTCAGACCCCTTCCCTTCTAGAAGTTCGTGAGTCCCATCAAGGAGGAACCCCCAACACGGCTCATCGTGGATTTTTATTGCATGGTCAGGGTTGACACTTGTCACCCATGCGACTGCATGTGTTCCGACAATGTGCGTGCCTTCCACCATTTGGAAGTCACGTGTCCTTCCAAAAAGGACTTAGGTTAAAACATATAATGCACTTCTCTTTTGGAATAATATTAAAATATTATTCCCAAGGCTTAAGACCTCTAGGCTCAACACTTAGCCCCTTTTTCCTACCTCCAACCCCTAATTCCTTGCCCATTCTGTGGACACTCAGTCCCCCTTCACTCATTCATCGTGGTCAGTCTGCATCTAGCGGTGTTTTTATTTATTAATTGTTTTGCATGATTACATATACAACAGCAGGCCCCTGGCCTTCAACACTTAGGCTCTCTGGCCTAACAACACATAAGTCTTTTGCTGATAAGAACTTGGCTCACTAGCCTATAAAACATAATTAGAATTTCTTTAAAAACACGGTTTACAATGGGGCTTGGCCTTGGGGACACTACAGGTAGGTGTGAACATAAGTGTATTTTCACTGGCAGGGCGGACTTCTCATTATGGGTGGTTAGAACCACCTTTATTTAATATGGGTGTCGACTTCTCATTCTGCCTATTACAATTAGGGTTTGACCAATCTGCAAAAGGGGATTTGGTCAATTACGATGCATGACATGGTCAATCCCCAAAAGGGGATTGATCTAATCAATAATAAATATATTTTATCTTTATCCACAAAAGGGGATACGAATATTCTTTTCAGTTACACAATATTTTAACACTCCCTCTTAACAAGAAGGATATTCTTTATCTTTTGACAGGTCACCAGATGTTGAGATAAACTAGGCAGCATCATCCATTGGATAACATCATCAACTAGGCAACATCATCAACTGGGTAACATCATCAACTGGATAACATCATCAACTAGGTAACATCATCAACTAGGTAACATCATCAACTAGATAATAGGAGGCATCAATATAATCCACTTAGTCATATGGCATCATGATCCTTGACTGGCATATCTATAAATCATCGAAATTTTTGTTCTCTTTATCTTTGAGAAGAAGATACTCTTTCTTTCTTTCATCTTCACGCAGAAGATAATTCTTTCTTATATTCACACAGAAGATATCTAATCTTCACACATAAGATATCTTATCTTCACAAAAAATATATTCTATGAGTTTTTCCATTCCTTTTATGTTCTCCCTTCTCTTGTAGTCATCTATCTCACCCATCCACTAGGGAGGACTACTACCATAGCATCACTCCTAGTCATCCCACATGAACTAGAGAAGCTAAGATGCTAGACTGGACAAGACTAGACTCCTTTTCCATGATCCTTGCAAGATCATGACACAAACCTCAAGAGCCAACTAACCATTCCACATGATCAAGGTTTGTGTTCCAGGATATTCAATCCTTGGCCAAAGGAGTGTATCTTCCTGCTGACCCTTGGAAAAACATCCACATTCCTCTCTACGAGCATGGTCACACCCCTCTCTAGGAGGGTATTCTAGCATGTCCCTAGAGTATCCAAAACTCAACTCTTGGACATAGGCCAACCTTGGAAACTTTTTCATTCTCCTTCTCTATGAAGGTCTCTTCCTTCTCTATGAAGGTCTCTTCTCTTTTTCTTCTCTATGAAGGTCTACCTATGGGATTGTGCTTTCCTTATATACAAAGGTATTTTCTCTTTCTCCTTCTCTACGAAGGTCTATCTATGGTATCTGAAAATATCTTGTGGTCCAAAATCTTTCCATGGTATAATACCATGCTACCAATCAGCTGGGCATCATCCATATGATTTCCTAACTGCATCAAATCACGATCCTCCATTTTGAATTCAGAGACATGGCTCCCTCTTACACCAAACTAATAGCTTCTAATCATCATCCTTGAAGTTCTTCTTCTATAATATCATGGGTGCCTTCTTGAGTTTGAACATTTATTTTTGACTTCATACTGGATCAACCTAATC
This sequence comes from Picea glauca, assembly GCA_000966675.3. NCBI lineage: Eukaryota > Viridiplantae > Streptophyta > Pinopsida > Pinales > Pinaceae > Picea > Picea glauca. The sequence goes on along the minus strand of JZKD02S1695554.1, from coordinate 263,927 downwards.
CCTTTGCATCTATAAGAACGGTACTGGAGCAACCTGTAGTTACCTGCATCTTATCAACTCTATTTGAGTATTCATGATTTTATTCATCTTGAATAGTTTTGTTCTACATCTTTAGGAGCCTCCTGCTCCTATATAAATATTGGATATTGGTTGGTCTTTACTGACTGTCACCATATCATACGTCCTTCTCATGTTGTCTAACTTCTACAAGTTATGGCATAAGTTATTTCTTTCGAGATCTATAAACTTACTTACAATATGCTTTTTGAAATAAATATTTTATCTCTTTCTTCATCCTCTTCTTTGATACTGCCTTCATAAGTCTGCATATATACTGAAGTAAAATGAGGTTTATTAACATTCTCACAAAAATATCTAACTTGTAATAATAAAGTATTAAAGTAAACAAGATACTAGAAATAAACATGAATACTTATCTTTTCTTTTTTTGTGGGGAGGCTCCACGGAATCCACCATTTGCTATCTTTCTTCAGATCAACTATCTTCAACTTAAAGAAAATAACCCAAAATTTATGCTAAATCTTTCTTTGAGGGAGGAGATTCCTCTTCCTCTACCACATGTGCTTGATACTTTCTTTTCCCTTTTCCTTGAGGATAGTCATAGGAAAGGTTTCCCAACTTTTGACAGTTGTAGCATCTGATCTTTGAAACATCTTTGTTTTTATCTGGAACTCTTATGAAGTTAGCTTCTTTATTGTTCTTCTTGAAGGAACTTCTTCTATTCTTTTGAGCTATAAGAGCTTCCTCTTCATCAACAATTAATCTTTTATATTGTTCTGCAAGTCTAGATTATTTGTGTGTGCAATCTGCCCATAACTTATCAAACTTGGGTAACTTGCTTCTTCCACACACTCCTTGTACAAAAGGAATCCAAAATGTTGGAAACCCATTTAGGGTTGTGTTTACAAGATCTTTGTCACTAATGAAATCTCCAATAGTTGCAAGCTGATCTCTGATCTGAGAAACTCTCATAAGATAAGATGTGATAGATTCTGAGTTTTCCATTTTTATATTATGAAGTTGATTTCTTAAGGAAAGATTCTGGCTAATGTCTTTTCTTTCATATAACTTGTTGATTGCTTCATACGTTTGTCTTGTTTTCTGTAGTTTGGAAATATGAGGGATCAAGTGATCCTTTACTGAATCTGACATGATTCTCTTCGCTTTCTTTTCATTCTTCTTATGCCTGGTCTTTTGCTCTTCTTCATCTGATTCTGGTACACCCACTGTAACATGTTCTAGGAGATCATTCTCATCTAGAATCATATGCAACATATGCTTCCAAGATATGAATTTTATATATCCTTCCATCCTGTCTTCTACCCTCATGCTGGTAGCCATTCTTTCTTGTAGAAGAAACCCTAGCCCTCTGGGCTATAGAAATAATAGAAAAATCAAATTTCTCAGATCTGAAAATTGAAATCACCAAAAGATGCGCTGGACTGCGGAGAGTAGCCTGGTGTGTTTAGATTTCAGAAAATCCAAATTTTACCCCTCCAAACTTGATTTATGGATTTATGGACTCGTGCTTCTAGTTTTTTGGTACTTTTGGTACTCTGGTACTTCTGGTACTCTGGTTTTCTGGTACTTCCTGTACTTTGTGAAAAATAAGGTTTCACATTCTGTGAGATCTAGCCATTGAATAGTTGCACTAAGGATGCCAAAATGTTCCTTGAGGTAAGGCACAACTTTCTAGATGGATTTGGGGCTGAAATTATTCTTCAATAAAAAGCCCTAATTTTCATCTACGACAACAATGATGTTTTTCTTTTTCCTGTAAAATATGCTCTCTTCAGCTTAGCTATGATACCATGTTAAAGTTTCTGCTATGATTAGGTTACTTTCAATTTACTAGATAACAATATCATAGATAGGATCACTGAGAGAAACACAATCACAAGAGTACATAACATTTATCCTGGGAAACCCTCATGGGGAAGAAAAAACAACAAAACTTCCTTAATATAGATAGCCAATACAATGCTAAGACAATGAACCATACAACACAGAAATTCATCTCCCAAGGATGTGCCTCTCTCTCTCTTCCTTCTTCTGGCAACTAGTAACTGCAACTTCCTTCAATACTTGCACACTAGATGAGTGAGTTGATTGTGTGTCTAAATGAGGCACTAACCTCTCTTATTTATACAATCTGGCAGTGTAACACCCCTTTCACTCAACTACCTCGGGTTACTATAAGACTACTTGGAAGATAACCCAGAAAAACTGTAGCGCACCTTGGCTACCATGTAGGTGTTACTACACGTAATAACACATTCTCATTCATAGTTAATCCCGTGCATTTACGCAATGAAATACATTTAAGCTCAGAGTAAGCATAAGAATCATTTTTTTATTTTCATTTTTTACATAAATAATCCATCACAAATACATTAATCCAAATGCACAGCAGAATGCATGATCATTATAAGACACAGAGATACAAAACATATTTAAAGCATCATCTGGTACTTATTTGTAAAGACAGTGGCAGATTCCACCAACCAAGTGCAATCTTTCCACGAACCACCCAACCTTAGACCACACTGCTCATCAACTCAACAGTGGATCACCCCCGAGCTGGGACTGAGCTCCACCCCCAAGGTAAGGAATCCTAGCTAGGATGAGGTTATAGGGAAAACAACATTTAGAATCTGGAAGGATTCTCCCCAGGATGCCATCTTACGTCCACTACTACCAGACTCTCATTCCCCACATGCCTGTTCCACCCGGGAGTATACACATTCACAAGAACAGTCCATCGGTTCTAACCTCCCTCTCTGGGTCTCGACAACAGGCTGAATCAGGAAGTCTCAGAGCCTGAAGATGGTGCTAGACACTCTCTGGAAGAAACCTCTTCCAACAACATCCACCTCCCTCACTTAGAGAGAGAGATCACACATAGGCTCAATCACAACCTGCACTGGGAAACAATTCACGCACAATCATTCTCTACATGACCACCACAGTCAATTGGGAATACAGACTTAGGCCTCTCCGAACAAGCTCAACCATGGCATCCAGGTCTCACGGTGTTAATTTTTGGAAAATGCTTGAGAAGCAATTTCCGCAGGGAATTACACAGACTCTCTCCACCCTGGCAGAATGGTCGTTTCCCATCCGCCCTGCCCAGGATAGACTCACGTTCTGGTGTCAGGAATGCGTTACAGACAATCCACGCAAGGGTCAACGCAGGTTCGGATGGTTTAGAGGATGCACGAGGGTTTTTCTCCAAGAGTCAGACCCCTTCCCTTCTGGCAGTCCGTGAGTCCCATCGAGGAAGAACCCCCAACACGGCTCATCGCGGATTTTTATTGCATGGTTAGGGTTGACACTTGTCACCCATGTGACTGCATGTGTTCCGACAATGTGTGTGCCTCCCACCATTTGGAAGTCACATGTCCTTCTAAAAAGGACTTATGTTAAAACATATAATGAACTTCTCTTTTAGAATAATATTAAAATATTATTCCCAAGGCTTAAGCCCTCTAGGCTCAACACTTAGCCCCTTTTTCCTACCTCCAGCCCCTAATTCCTTGCCCATTCTATGGAAGCTCAGTCCCCCTTCACTCATTCATCATGGTCGGTCTACACCTGGTGGTGTTTATATTTATTAATTGTTTTGCATGATTACATATACAACAACAGGCCCCTATCCTTCAAAACTTAGGCTCTCTAGCCTAACAACACATAATTCTCCCGCTGATAAGAACTTGGCTCACCAGCCTATAAAACATAACTACAATTTCTTTCAAAACACGGTTTACAACGGGGCTCTGCCTTGGGGACACTACAATCCCCCTCCCCTTATTTATACACTGTCCTCAGTGCAACTTTACACAACATCTGCAAGCCTTTCAAAATTTTCAAAAGGATGCGGGTACTCTGCCCGCATAACCTCTTCATGCTCCCATGTTGCGTCCTAACGACCGTACCAGGTCTGCTGGACCTTTACAAGTTCTATAGCTCGATTCTGGAGTTGTTTTCTTTTCCTGTCCAATATGCGCACAGGATGCACTTGAAAGACACCCTCTGGTTCCACCTGAATCACATTCAAATGGATAACATGATTAGCATCAGGTACATATTTCTTAAGCAGTGAAACATGAAATACATTATGTACAGTCATAGATGCAGGTAATGCAAGAATGTATGCAACCGGCCCGATCCTTTCCAGGATCTCAAATGGCCCACAAAATCTTGCTGCCAACTTGGCGCAACTTTCCAGCTTCAGGGAACTCCTGTTAGTTTTTACTTTCAGGAAAACATGGTCACCCACTTTGAATTCTCTATTGGTTCTGTTACTATCAGCGTAACTTTTCTGCTTGTCCTGGGTAGCTTTCAGATTCTGTTTGATTTTTATCATTTGATTTTCCATCTCTTTGAGTAGTTCAAGTCCAACTACTTCTCTTTCAACTGGGTTATCCCTGCTCACCGGAGTGTTTCACTTTCTTCCATAAAGCACTTCGAATGGACTCATCTTCAATGATGCATGAGACCCATTATTGTAGGCGAATTCTACCAAATGCAGGTAGTCTTCCCACCTTGATGGTTTATCCATCACATACATTCTCAGCATGTCTTCTATTACTCTGTTTACTCTCTCTGTCTATCCATCAGACTCAGGATGATATGCTATACTAAAGTTTAGTTTCGTTCCGAACACTTTAAACAGTCCTTTCCATAAATTCGAAGTGAATTTCGGGTCCCTATCAGAAACAATTGTCTTAGGAATTCCATGCAAGTGTGCGACTTCTTTTAGGAAAATATCAGCAACATCTGCTTCTCTCTGGGTGGTTTTTAGTGGAATAAAATGGGCAGCTTTAGTCAACTTATCCACCACCACCATGATTGAATCATGATGCTTGCTTGTCCTGGGCAATCCTGTGATAAAATCCATTGTTACCACGTCCCATTTCCATTCAGGAATAGGTAAAGGCTGCAACAACCCTGCTGGGTGTCTATGATCAGCCTTAACCTTTTGGCACTCCATACATCTGGCGATGTATTCAACAATTTCTTTCTTCAAACCCGGCCAAAAATAATGGCTTCGGACTTCTTCCACAGTCTTCTGATATCCTGGATGTCTAGCATAAGCCACGTTATGCATCTCCTTTAGAATTGCCATCTTCAATTCTCGGGCATTAGGTACATACACTCTGTTTTTATACAGAAGTAAACCACTAGTTCCCAAAGTGTAACTTTCCTGGGTCTGTGGTCTCTCACACTGTTGTAGCTTTGCTACAAGATTTTTGTACTGCAAATCGGCATTGGCAGCTTCTAAAATTCTGTCTTTCATCTCAATCTGGTACATGCTAATGGTTGTAGCATGTAATTCGTGCAATTTTTTGTTGAGTGCATCAACCACCTTATTTTCTTTCCCTTTGATATGATTGATATCAAAGTCATATTCACATAGAAACTCCAACCATTTGATTTTCCTCGCATTTAAAGTCGGCTGATCAAATAAATACTTCAAAGCATTGTGGTCTGTTCTCAACTCTAATCTCTTGCCCATGAGGTAATGTCTCCATTTACTCAAGGCGTGGATGATTGCTTCTAGCTCTAAATCGTGAGTGGCATAATTCTTCTCATGTTCCTTCAACTTTCGGGACTCATAACAAATTACAAATCCCTCTTGGCTGAGAACTCCTCCCAGCCCCTCCTTACACACATCTGTGCACACTACATAATCCTTGGCTGGATCTGCAATCTTCAGGATTGGAGCACTGGTTAGCAACTGCTTCAATCGCTGGAATTTTCTCTCACATTCTTCAGTCCACTGGAATTTCTTCCCCTTCCTTTGCAAGGAAGTGATAGAATGGGATATCCTTGAGAATCTGGCTATAAACCTCCTATAGTAGCCTGCCAGACCCATAAAAGATCTAACTTCTACCACAGTCCTTGGCACTGGCCATTCCCGAATGGCCTGTACCTTCTCAGGATCCACAACTATCCCTTCTTGAGATATTATATGTCCCAAGTAATGGATTTGCCTTTGGTAAAAAGAGCACTTGCTCAGTTTTGCGTACAGCTGGTGTTCTCTCAACACCTGCAACAACATTCTCAAGTGTTGCTCATGTTCTTCCTTTGTCTTGGAATACACCAATATATCATCTAAGAAGACTATGACAAACTTGTCCAGATAATTTATGAACACTCCATTCATTAAGCACATGAAAACAACAGGCGCGTTGGACAGTCCAAACGGCACCACTTTGAGTTCATAATGACCATACCTTGTTCTAAATGCGGTCTTGCTGATGTCTTCATCCTTTATTCTCACTTGGTGATATCCTGATCGGAGATCTATTTTCAAAAATATTTTCACATCCTTCAATTGATCAAAGAGATCATCAATCCTTGGCAGAGGATACTTGTTCTTGACAGTGACCTTATTCAGCTGTCAAAAATCAATGCACAACCTCAACGTACCATGTTTCTTCTTCATGAATAGGACTGGGGCTCCCCACGGTGACACACTGGGGTGAATGTAACCTTTCTTTAGTAGTTCTTTGAGCTGCAATTGCAACTCTTTCATCTCTGGCGTACTCATTCTATAAGGAGATTTCGAAACTGGGGCTGTTCCAGGCATCAAATTTATAGAAAAATTGATGTCGCTCCTCAGAGGTAGTCCAGGTACCTCCTGAAATACATCCTTGAACTCCTTGAATACTTCATGGTCTTCCACATTCGATACTACATCTTGGGATGATTCTTCCACCCAATCTGCATATAATTGACAGCCTTTCCGGTAACATTTCTTCAGCTGCATGGCTGAGATTTCCCTTACAGCCATAGCTCTGGGAATTCCTTGGACTATTACCTAATTTCCTTCCTTGTTCAGGCATGAAAACCTGTTGTTAGGGAAATCCATAAGGGCTTGGTGTTGGTCCAACCAGTCCATCCCAATTAAGCAATCATATGAGCCTAAAGGCAAAATGTTCAGTTCAGCCTTAGTGCTCATTCCTTTCATGTCCACTGAGCAGGACTTAACCAATTCAGTGACCTTTCTCTTGGTCCCTATGGCCAACTGCACTAACCAAGACTTCTCATGTTTGCTTCACGTTAGATGCAAACTTTCAACCACTCTAGGATCTATATAACTATGGCTAGCCCCTGAATCAATTAAAATAACAAGTGGTCAGTTGTTAATCATACCTTCGACTTCAACCATGTGCGATTGAAATTCTACTTGCTTGTTGTCCAGGGATGCGTAGATCCTCGGCATTCTGATGCCCAAATCCTCCACTGTTTCAGCTTGCTGAACAATATGTACAATTATCGCCCTACCATTTTTATGGGGACAATCTCGGTACTTGAGGTTTCCTTGACATCCCCAACACTCAATGGGCACCTGTCTCTATCTTTGTGCACCCTCTTCAGTCCTTCTCGTCTCTCTAAACGATGGTTGTTCCTAACGACTGTTTCAAAAAAAGGAAGGCTTGTGTCCCTTCTGCCTCTGTTCCTTCTTAAACCTCTTTTGTTTATCCCAAGCCTTTCGAAAGTTAGGATTTTCCTTTTGTTGTTCGTATAAGCATTTCTCTTTTCTGATGGTCTCTTCCATGGTCTTAGGATCGTCATATTGAATCTTGTCACTCATGAAAGGTGGTAGTACACTCAGATACCTCTGAATCTTGACAGCCTCGTCTTTGATGAATGGAACATACTTCAGTAGTTCCAGAAAAATTCGTTCATTCTCATCAATGGTTGTACTGCCCAACTTCAGTTCGAAGAACTCCTTCATCTTTCTGTCATAGTATCTTTTAGTCTGGTATTTCTTCTCGAAATATCTCTTAAATTCCTTCCAAGTGACCTCTTTTTCTCTGATGTGCTCCACCTGCACAAACTGATCCCACCACATGGATGCTTTTCCTTTCAGTTGGTACATTGCAATTCTTCCTTCTGCATGGGCGGAATAATTTTGCAATTGGAAGTATTTCTTCATGCCAAGCAACCATGTCTCGGCATATTCCTCCTTCTTATGTTCTCCATCGAATGTTGGAGGCTTAATCTTGTTCATCTCTCCTTTTAATTCCTCCCTTCCAGATTTCCGATGTTTTCTGGTAGGGGATGGGCTTGAACTATTGTGTGTCTCCTTGCCAGAATGCTTCGCGGAGAGATGGTAAGGTCTGTTACCACTCCTCAATCTCCTTCTCCCCTCAATGGTTTTGACACTTCTTGATCTGCTTGTGTCACTCCCCTTTTCCAATTTCTTTTCTATTCTTTCCAGGCTCTTCAACATTTTTAAATTGAATTCACCCTGCCGATCCCGAATTTTCATGAGCTTTCGACTATCAGCTAGGCGAGTGTGGGCATCTTTCTGCAATCTTTTGATGAGTTGCATCATATGTTCTTCCTTACCCATATCTTTTCCATGCCCATTGGAGTTCGATCCTTCCACTCCCATATTGACAACCTTTCCTTCCCGTTTGTCTCCTGTTTCAGAGGCAATCATCACCTTTTTCCATTCCATAATCGGTGTTGGTTAACTGGAATCCTGAGCTCCGTTGAACTCTGCACACACACTGTGCAATTAAATTTGAATTTTGTCAGGCCATTACTCCTTCAGAACAATCTGTAACATTTATAAGCCAATACAAACAAGAACGAAAGACATTTTGATTCAATTAAGTTCTCTGAGCTCTCGTTTGGTTCTGCAATTTTTGTGTTTTTGAAACCTTCATTTTCGGCACTTCAGGATTTTGGAACTTTGGGTTTCTGTCCATGAAGATCCCATAGTTAGATATTCGTAACCAGATTCACCCTTTTGCAACTCGCAATCTCGGAAGTTCGTGAGTCGAAGACCCTCGACTCATTTCCTCTAACTGCCGATACCCGAGATGCGACACGGGTATGGCTCCCTCCTCGCTAGCGTCTGCTATGCATGACCATAGCCTAGGGCTGAGTGCTATCACCGTTCTCGATTCGCACCTTCGTGAGTTGTGGCATTCAACCTTGGTACCCTCTTTTCACGAAACCCCGAGGAGCGATGTTGACTTTTCTCCTCTCGTTCTCGCTACTTCGCGACTTTGCGAGTCTCAATGTCGAGCTCCCATGCCCTTATCTTGCGAGCTCCCAAAATCGCTAGTTACTTTATTCTCTGGGCCCACAACACAGTTGTCGTCCTTCACCACCATGGCATGTGGTACGTTCAGGAGGTTCCACATCACTTTTAATGATGTCATCGGGTCCCACCACTCTCTCCTGTCTCCTTGACTCACTGGCACGTGGTAGGCATTCATTGCGTTCACATCCAATCCAAGCATGGAATCCAATAGTCAGATCCCCTCCTCGAATCAACGGCACATATCCTTTTGGTGCTTCAGGGTTTCCACCATGGAAAGTCCTGATCCCTTGTTACCAGGACTCCCGATATCACGATTCCTGATTTCCTGAAATGGGAAATCTCACGACACGTGTCCTCCGTCATTCGGACGGTCTAGATATATTTCGGAGAATTCGCCCCTAGTCTCTGAGGTTTAAACTTTGGACATCCCCCGACAGATCCTACGACTGACGGGTTTTCTGACCGATATCTGACGGCTTAAACAGTTTCTAACCAATTCTGAATTCTGCATATCGCGATTTCCACATTCCTGTGTATTTCAAAAGGAATTTTAATTCCTATGTACATTTTTCCAGATCCGACGGTCATGAGGGCTCGCCCTCCCTCCCGAACATATCCTAAGGTTCTAACACCATTGGTGTAGAGACCTTTCTCCCTGTGGCCATAGACCACACCAGCTATGGTTTCACTCGCCGCTATACTGTCTGAGCTCGTAAGCACGGTCAAGCAACTACTTGACACTCCGGAACAAACCAAGGTCTGAAATTGGTCCTCCAGACCCAATTTCCCTTCGCATTCTCAGTCCAAAGACCGCTCCACTGGCCCATCTAGGCTCAGTGTCAAAACCTCGCTCTGATACCAATTTGTAACACCCCTTTCACTCAACTACCCTGGGTTACTATAAGACTACTTGGCAGATAAGCCATAAAAACTATAGCGCACCTTGGCTACCGTGTAGGTGTTACTATGCGGAATAACACATTCTCATTCATAGTTAATCCCACGCATTTACGCAATGAAATACATTTAAGCTCAGAGTAAGCATAAGAATCCTTTATTTATTTATTTATTTTACATAAATAATCCATGGAAAATGCATTAACCCAAATGCACAGCAGAATGCATGATCATTATAATACACAGAGATACAAAACATATTTAAAGCATCATATGGTACTTATCTGTAAAGACAGTGGTAGATTCCACCAACCAAGTGCAGGCCTTCCACGAACCACCCAGCCTTAGACCACACTGCTCATCAACTTAGCAGTGGATCACCCCCGAGCTGGGACTGAGATCCACCCCCAAGGCAAGGAATCCTAGCTAGGCTGAGGTTACAGGGAAAACACCATTTAGAATCTGGAAGGATTCTCCCCAGGATGCCATCTTACGCCCACTACTAGCAGACTCTCATTCCCCACATGCATGTTCCACCCGGGAGTATACACCTTCACAAGCATAGTCCATCGGTGCTAGCCTCCCTCTCTGGGTCTCGGCAACAAGCCAGATCAGGAAGTCTCAGAGCCTGAAGCTGGTGCTGGACACTCTCTAGAAGAAACCACTTCCAACAACATCCACCTCCCTCACTTAGAGAGAGAGATCACACACATGCTCAATCACCACCTGCACTGGGAAACAATTCACGTGAAATCCATCTCTGCATGACCACCGCAGTCAACTGGGAATACAAACTCGGGCCTCTCAGAACAAGCTCAGCCATGGCAGCTAGGTCTCACGGTGTTAATTTTTGGAAAATGCCTGAGAAGCAATTTCCTCAGGGAATTACACAGACTCTCTCCACCTTGGCAGAATGGTCGTTTCCCATATGCCCTGCCCAGGATAGACTCATGCTCTCATGTCGGGAATGCGTGACAGACAATCCACACAAGGGTCAACGCAGGTTCAGATGATTCAGAGGATGTACGAGGGTTTTTCTCCAAGAGTCAGACACCTTCCCTTCTGGCAGTCCGTGAGTCCCATCGAGGAGGAACCCCCAACAAGGCTCATCGCAGATTTTTATTGCATGGTCAGGGTTGACACTTGTCACCCATGCGACTGCATGCGTTTCGGAAATGTTCTTTCCTCCCACCATTTGGAAGTCACATGTCCTTCCAAAAAGGACTTAGGTTAAAACATATAATGCACTTCTCTTTTGGAATAATATTAAAATATTATTCCCAAGGCTTAAGCCCTATAGGCTCAACACTTAGCCCCTTTTTCCTACCTCCAGCCCCTAATTCCTTGCCCATTCTATGGATGCTCAGTCCCCCTTCACTCATTCATCGTCGTCGATATGCACCTGGTGGTGCTTATATTTATTAATTGTTTTGCATGATTACATATACAACAGCAGGCCCCTTGCCTTCAACACTTAGGCTCTCTGGCCTAACAGCACATAAGTCTCCCGCTGATAAGAACTTGTCTCACCAGCCTATAAAACATAATTATAATTTCTTTCAAAACACGGTTTACAACGGGGCTCGACCTTGGGGACACTACAATCCCCCTCCCCTTATTTATGCACTATCCTCAGTGCAGCTTTACACAACATCTGCAAGCCTTTCAAAATTTTCAAAAAGATGTGGGTACTCTGCCCGCATAACCTCTTCATGCTCCCGTGTTCCATCCTCAGGACCGTATCAGGTCCACTGGACCTTTACAAGTTCTATAGCTCGATTCCAGAGATGTTTTCTTGTCCTGTCCAATATGCGCACATGATGCACTTGCCGGACACCCTCTGGTTCCACCTGAATCACATTCCAATCGATAACATGATTGGCATCAGGTACATATTTCTTAAGCAGTGAAACATGAAATACATTATGTAGAGTCATAGATGCAGGTAATGCAAGCATGTATGCAACCGGCCCGATCCTTTCCAGGATCTCAAATGGCCCACAAACTCTTGCTGCCAACTTTGCGCAACTTCCCAGCTTCAGGGAACTCCTGTTAGTTTTCACTTTCAGGAAAACATGGTCACCCACTTTGAATTCTCTACGGGTTCTGTTACTATCAACGTAACATTTTTTCCTGTCCTGGGCAACTTTCAGATTCTGTTTGATTTTTATCATTTGATCTTCCATCTCTTTGAGTAGTTCAGGTCCAACTACTACTCTATCATCTGGGTTATCCAAGCTCACCGGAGTGTTGCACTTTCTTCCAGAAAGTGCTTCGAATGGGCTCATCTTCAATGATGCATGATACCCATTATTGTAGGCGAATTCTACCAAATGCAGGTAGTCTTCCCACCTTGATGGTTTATCCATCACATACATTCTCAGCATGTCTTCTATTACTCTATTTACTCTCTCTGTCTGTCCATCAGACTAAGGATGATACACTGTACTAAAGTTCAGATTTGTTACGAACCCTTTAAATAGTCCTTTCCAGAAATTCGAAGTGAATTTCAGGTCCCTATTAGACACAATTGTCTTACGAATTCATGCAAGCGTGCGACTTGTCTTAGGAAAATATCAGCAACATCTGCTCCTCTGTGGGTGGTTTTTACAGGAATAAAATGGGTATCTTTAGTCAGCTTATCCACCACCACCATGATTGAATCATGCTGCTTGCTTGTCCTGCGCAATCCTGTGATAAAATCGATTGTTACCACGTCCCATTTCCATTCAGGAATAGGTAAAGGCTGCAACAACCCTGCTGGGTGTCTATGCTCAGCCTTAACCTTTTGGCACTCCATACATCTGGCGTTGTATTCAACAATTTATTTCTTCAAACCCGACCACAAATAATGGCTTTAGACTGCTGCCACAGTCTTCTGATATCCCGAATGTCCAGCATAAGCCACATTATGCATCTCCTTTAGAATTTCCAGCTTCAATTCTCGGGCATTAGGTACATACACTCTGTTTTTATACAGAAGTAAACCACTAGTTCCCAAAGTGTAAATTTCCTGGGTCTGTGGTCTCTCACACTGTTGTAGCTTTGCTACAAGATTTTTGTACTGCATATCGGCATTGGCAGCTTCTAAAATTATGTCTTTCATCTCAGTATGGTACATGCTAATGGCTGTAGCATGTAATTCGTGCACTTTTCTACTGATTTTATCAGCCACCTTATTTTATTTCCCTTTGATATGCTTGATATCAAAGTCATATTCGCACAGAAACTCCAACCATCTAATTTGCCTCGCATTTAAAGTCGGCTGATCAAATAAATACTTCAAACCGTTGTGGTCTGTTCTCAACTCGAATCTCTTGCCCATGAGGTAATGTCTCCATTTCCTCAAGGCGTGGA